>CM031955.1:10942878-10977878 GCA_018749465.1 Paracanthobrama guichenoti
ATCTAAAAATTGTAATGATTCTGAACTTTTGACCTGTAGTGTGTGTGTGTATTAACAGCGTATGCGTTTTGAATGGCATGAAGGTGAGTAAATAATGAGTGAAGTGAACTGTTCCTTTTAAGTTTTCTGGGGTTCAGAGTTTTTTTGGTCTTGTCTCCCATTTAATATTTAAATAAAACCTTATTAATTAAGATAAAGTACACAGATGCCAACCTATATTGTTACAGTAACTTTGGTACAATGCATAACATAATCTATGACATGCTACACAGAAGTAATTTCCAAGTCTTGCTCCTGGATTCAGTATTGATTTCAGAAGTTCATTGATCAGTTTCAGAGGTGTTGCTCTCCGGTTTAAGGTTGCTTTGTCTTGCCCTCATCAGTGGCTGCAGAAACACCAGTAACATCACTTAAATGAATATGCTGGATGAATCTAAGTTGCATTTTGTCATTAACCTTGCACAGACAATAATTTAGATTTAATGGCTACTTCATTAAAAACCAGAAAAAAATGGGCAGAAATGGACTTGCAATGAACAGCATGTTTGCCCCACAGACTTCAATAATAAGTGCAGAAGTCTCTTACACGATGTTGGGTTTGTCTTGGGCTGGATCAGATTGAGCAGCAAACGGTGGAGTTCCTTCACTTCAGCCCTCAGCTCACTCAGGTCCTGACTTTGCTTCTGCTGGTCTTTCTCAAGTCTGTGAAGAGTCTTGAGATGTTCCTCTTTCTCTGGAGGTGTGGCACTTCTCCTTCTGTTAAAAAACAACATATAAGGCAGCCTTTCCAGGAACATCACTTGTCACAATACATTTTATATACACCGATCAGGCATAACATTATGACCTGATATTGTGCCGGTCCCCCTTTTGCTGCCAAAACAGCCCTGTGCTGTGGTATCTGGCACCAAGATGTTAGCAGCAGATCTTTTAGGTCCTGTAAGTTGTGAGGTGGGGCCTCATGGACTTGTTTGTTCAGCACATCCCACAGATGCTCGATTGGATTGAGATCTGGGGAATTTGGAGGCCAAGTCAACACCTCAAATTCGTCATTGTGCTCCTCAAACCATTCCTGAACCATTTTTGCTGGCAGGAGCATTATCCTGCTGAAAGAGCCACAGCCACCAGGGAATTGCTTTCTTCCCATAGTGCATCCTGGTGCCCTGTGTTCCCCAGGTTAGCGAGGCCATCCACGTGATATAAAAGAAAACGTGATTCATCAGACCAGGCCATCTTCTTCCATTGCTCCGTGGTCCAGTTCTGATGCTCATGTGCCACTGTTGGTGCTTTGGGCGGTGGACAGGGGTCAGCATGGGCACCCTGACTGGTCAGCGGCTATGCAGCTCCATAAACAACAAACTGAGATGCTCTGTGTATTCTGACACCTTTCTATCAGAACCAGCATTCATTTCTTGAGCAATTTGAGCTCCAGTAGCTCGTCTGTTTGATTGGACCACACGGGCCAGCCACACAGTGGCCGGTTCACCACTGTTCCTTCCTTGGAGCACTTTTGATAGATCCTGACCACTGCAGACCGGGAACACCCCACAAGAGCTGCAGTTTTGGAGATGCTCTGACCCAGTCGTCTAGCCATCACAATTTGGCCCTTGTCAAGCTCGCTCAAATCCTTACGCTTGGCCATTTTTCCTGTTTCTAACACATCAACTTGAGGACAAAATATTCACTTGCTGCCTAATATATTCCACCCACTAACAGGAGCCGTGATGAAGAGATAATCAGTGTTATTCACTTCACCTGTCAGTGGTCATAATGTTATGCCTGATCGGTGCATAGATGGTAACAGGAAAAAAATGTAACAATCTAAGACCAAGATGTTCATCGACCAACCTTGTGACATCTCTAGCATCTGCAGTGGCTAAATGAGGTGAGATTGTCTCTCTTTGAATGTCCAGATATTTATCTAAAGTATCCTGCAGAACATGCAAAGTTTCAGTTTATTCTGAGATGTAAGAAAAGACATGTAAAAAAAACACAGCTTCCAGTACTTGTTAACGTAGACACCTTGATCTGTTCCGTAAGCTTCTTCATCTCAGCATGCTGATCTGGGTTAGTGGTGACATCATCATCAAAGAATTCTCCAAGCGGGGCGCAATGGCGGTGGATGTGCTCGTTGTCATAGCAACGTCTCAGACAAGGCATGGATTCCTCTATCTGCAGAATGATAGCTGCTTGTTGCATCACCGCATTGGCCAGCGCGTTGTCATAGACCCTGCAAACACAAGCGTTCAGCATAAGGGTTAAAGGAATAGCGCACCCAAAAATCTAAATTCTACCCAGATCGTTTCCGTACAATGAGAGTTCACAGTGAGCACATATCATGCCCAGAATGCACCATAAACGTTAGGGGTGTTGATCAAACGTTTCATTACGATATGATCTGGTATCGATTCTCTTAGCCAGCAATACAGTATTTGCAGATACCTCAAAACAATTACAAACAATTACAGATTTGATTAGATCCAGGGGCATGCAATCGATAAATCAATATTACAATAATATGTGCCTATTTAACACAACCAGTTGCATTTGCACAAGAACTCTCTGAAAACTGCAAATCCTTTTTCCCAATTGTGAAATCACTTTATTTTTATTTATTTTTTTAAAAATGTATCATGAGATCATCAATTGTTTGAGGATCAGGGACATCCTTAGGGAGGTGCAACTGGTGCGACCACAAAGGGGTGGCCCTGCCACTTTCAACTAAACACCAACCCCCCACCCATAATGCAATTGCAAATAAAACCGAGGGGAACATCCCCACCTCTCAATCCTCCCGAACGGAACACTTTCAACTACCACACCCCTACCCACCCGTAATGCAATCATGAACAAAATTGAGGGGGACATCCACAACACTTCAATCCTCTCGAACAGACCAAAATTGACATCTTCACTCTTTAATCAAAAATGAAACGCTTGTTTCATTTGCTGGCATTGATTCATATTGACATATAAACACCCCTAATAAGCATGTCATAAAAGCACATATGACTTATTAATACCTTTGGAAGGTGTCAGAAAGCAGAGCGATCAGTAAATTAACACAGAGAACAGCAGACAGGGCTAGAAATGTTCCGCAGAGAAGGTAGGCCATCACTGCGTCCACATCCACCATGGCATCAAACTCATACTCGTCCACCAGGGTGATGCGGTACAGGCTGTACAGCAGCTCAGGAACCGTCTGCATACTTGGCACCTCAGCTAAACCTGAGAGCAGTAGAGGAAACGTTTATGTCTCATGCATCACGTATTTAACTATACTGTAAGTCTTTGTGACGGTACCTCCAAATATGATCCAGAAAGCACAGGCATATGGAATGTAGATCTCTATATAGAGAAAGAGGAAACGCAGCACGTCTCCTGCAATCTTCCCCAACATGACAATGAAGGGACCCATAGCTCTAGAGAATAACATCAAACATTTACCTGGAGTACAATCATGCGTCACAGTGTCAGCTAATAGAGTGCAAAAATTTTGATAATAGAGTGCAATTTTCAGAAGTGAAAACCATTATACAAGTCATCATTTACTCACCCTCATGTACTTCCAAACCAGTATGACTTTCTTTCTTCTACGAAACACAAAATATATTTTAATTTTTTTTTTTTTTTTTTTTTTTTTTTACACAATTAAAGTCAATGGGGTCCAATGTCATTCTTCAAAATATCTTTATGTTTGAAACCACATGAGGGTAAGTAAATGACACAATTTTCGTGTTTGGGAACCATCCCTTTAATTGTCACCATAGACAAATTTTACTGTAATTTTGACTCAATTACGTTTCAGTAACATAAGTTTCATTAACTATAAAAATACACTACTCTTGAAAGTTTAGGGTCATTTTAAGATATTAAAATGTTTTTGAAAGAAATATCTTCTGCTTACCAAGACTGCACTTATTTGATGCAATTATTGACATATTATTATAATTTAAAATAGCTGATTTATATATAGTTTAAAAAGTCACTTATTCCAGTGATCAAAGCTGAATTTTCAGCATCATTACTCCAGTCTTCAGTGTCACATGATCCTTCAGAAATCATTCAGATATGATGATTTGCTGCTCAAGACACTTTTCTATTATTATCAATGTTGAAAACATACTTTTTTTTAATATTGCAATTTATGTTGGAGCTGGTTGGTTTGGTTCATTTTAGTCTTTACTAAGTTATTTTTGAAATCCCTATGGAAAACAATAGGGAGATGCTGGAAAAAGCGACCAATTATAGTTGCCATTGCTTAAAAAGTGAAATGATATTCCAGCATATGTGGAAATACAGCAGTAGCATTTAGAAGTGACTGAGCACATGGTGTGCAAACTCCCGTGTCCTTCTGTTTCTATGGTTACCGTAACACTGACCATATATTCCCATGGTTACCTAGCTCACAAAGAGGAGGCCACCTGTGGTGTCTCAGAGAAACCTGAGATATGGAAGCATTGTTGTTTGGCCCACTGACCAGGTGGTTCCATTCGGCTTCAGGCGCTCTGTGTGCCGTAACAGCCAGGAGACCGAAAAGGTGTTGTCATTATAACTGAGATCTTTGCTTTGCAGAATAATATATATATATATATATATATATATATATATATATATATATATATATATATATATATATATATATATATATATATATATATATATATATAATATAATATGCCACTGACCAGGTGTTCCTAAGCCAACCTTTTTCTCAGATGACCACTATTTAAGATGCTTCATGATGCCCTTTAAAAACAGTTTATTTTACATATACATCTCTTAAAACAGAATTGAGCAGTGGACAATTTATGATTTAGCCATTTTGAAAATGAAAACAGTAATATTGTGAAATATTATTACAATTTAAAATAACTATTTTCTATGCTCATATATTTAAAATGTAATTTCTTCCTGTAAACAAAGCTGAATTTTCAGCATCATTACTCCAGTCTTTAGTGTCACATTATCCTTCTGCAATCCTTCTAATATGATGGTTTGCTGCTTAAGAAACATTTCTTATTATCAATGTTGAAAACAGTTGTGGAGAATCTATTGGAGAATCCATTGGAGAATCTATTAGAGAATCATTGGAGAATCTATTGGAGAATCATTGACGAATCTATTGGAGAATCATTGGAGAATCTATTGGAGAATCATTGGAGAATCATTGGAGAATCTATTGGAGAATCATTGGAGAATCATTGGGAATCCATTGAAGAATTTATTGGAGAACCCAATCGAGAATCTAGTCGAGAAGCTATTGGAGCATCATTGGAGAATCACTGGAGAATCCATTAGAGAATCTATTGGAGAATCATTGGCGAATCTATTGGGGAATCATTGGAGAATCTATTGGAGAATCTATTAGAGAATCATTGGAGAATCATTGGAGAATCTATTGGAGAATCATTGGAGAATCTATTGGAGAATCACTGGCGAATCTATTAGAGACTCATTGGAGAATCTAATGGAGACTCATTGGAGAATCTATTGGAGACTCATTGGAGAATCTATTGGAGACTCATTGGAGAATCTATTGGAGAATCTATTGGAGAATCATTGGCGACTCTATCGGAGACTCATTGGAGAATCTATTGGAGACTCACTGGAGAATCATTGGAGAATCTATTGGAGAATCTATTGGAGAATCATTGGAGAATCTATTGGAGAATCTATTGGAGAATCATTGGAGAATCTATTGGAGAATCTATTGGAGACTCATTGGAGAATCTATTGGAGAATCTATTGGAGAATCATTGGCGAATCTATCGGAGACTCATTGGAGAATCTATTGGAGACTCATTGGAGAATCACTGGAGAATCTATTGGAGAATCTATTGGAGAATCATTGGAGAATCTATTGGAGAATCTATTGGAGAATCTATTGGAGAATCATTGGAGAATCTATTGGAGAATCTTTTGGAGAATATATTGGAGAATCCATTGGAGACTTACTGGAGAATCTTTTGGAGAATATATGGGAGAATCAATTGGAGAATCATTGGAGAATTGTGTTCATGTTAGTAGTCCACATCAAGTAGTCCATTAGTAGTTAGTAGTCCATTCAGCAGCAAATCATCATATTAGAATGATTTCTGAAGGATCATGTGATGCTGACAACTGGAGAAATGATGCTGAAAATTCGGCTTAGATCATATGAATAAATTACAAATTAAAATATATTCAAGTATAAAACATTTATTTTAAATTGTAATAATATTTCATAATATTCCTGTTTTTGTCATCAAATAAATGAAGCCTTGGTGAGTAGAAGAGACTTAAAAAACAGTTTCATTTCACCCCGCAAGGAAAGATGTGTTTATAGTTTGGGTTATTTAATTTTTGGAAATCATAATCAGTTCATCTACAATCAAAGTCTTGACCTGCAAGAGCTGGTGGAGGTCAAGATCCCAAAGTTACTTACAAAGTTGTACATTACCTAAAAGCTCGGACATGCTTCATTAGTCTTAACCACAGGAAAATAATGGACACTGCAAAGAGGCGAAGACTGTTCTGTCGAAGTGTGTCAGACACTAGGAATATGTCTGCCAAGTGGATGCCCAGAACGGACAGCAGCAGCAAATACACTAGCCAATCAAAGATATTCCTGTGGGTGACACATCCGCAACCTTACTCAGATAGTATATTCATATTTTGAATACAATCTACATTGGCTTATTCTGAGTACATTACCAGGGGTCTTGAGTGTAGGTTCCTTCCAGGCTTCGAATATACTTAATTTGGCCTTCTAAGAAATTGCGTTCCTGTATTATACAGCAAAACACATTCACTATTACAATTGTTTATTTATGAGAAATTAATACAAACCCAATTCCAGAAAATTGTGTTGGGACACTGTACAAATTGTGAATAAAAAAGGAATGCAATAATTTACAAATCACATAAACTTATTTTTTATTCACAATAGAATATAGATAACATATCAAATGTTGAAAGTGAGACATTTTGAAATGTCATGCCAAATATTGGCTCATTTTGGATTTCATGAGAGCTACACATTCCAAAAAAGTTGGGACAGGGAGCAATAAGAGGCCGGAAAAGTTAAATGTACATATAAGGAACAGCTGGAGGACCAATCTGCAACTTATTAGGTCAATTGGCAACATGATTGGGTATAAAAAGAGCCTCTCAGAGTGGCAGTGTCTCTCAGAAGTCAAGATGGGCAGAGGATCACCAATTCCCCCAATGCTGCGGCCAAACATACTGGAGCAATATCAGAAAGGAGTTTCTCAGAGAAACACTGCAAAGAGTTTGAAGTTCTCATCATCTACAGTGCATAATATCATCCAAAGATTCAGAGAATCTGGAACAATCTCTGTGCGTAAGGGTCAAGGCCGGAAAAACCATACTGGATGCCCGTGATCTTCAGCCCTTAGACGGCACTGCATCACATACAGGAATGCTACTGTAATGGAAATCACAACATGGGCTCAGGAATACTTCCAGAAAACATTGTCGGTGAACACAATCCACCGTGCCATTCGCGCTGCCGGCTAAAACTCTATAGGTCAAAAAGAAGCCATATCTAAACATGATCCAGAAGCGCAGGCGTTTTCTCTGGGCCAAGGCTCATTTAAAATTGACTGTGGCAAAGTGGAAAACTGTTCTGTGGTCAGACCAATCAAAATCTGAAGTTCTTTTTGGAAAACTGGGACGCCATGTCGTCCGGACTAAAGAGGACAAGGACAACCCAAGTTGTTGTCAGCGCTCAGTTCAGAAGCCTGCATCTCTGATGGGATGGGGTTCATCTGGAAAGGCACCATCAATGCTGAAAGGTATATCCAAGTTCTAGAACAACATATGCTTCCATCCAGACGTCGTCTCTTTCAGGGAAGACCTTGCATTTTCCAACATGACAATGCCAGACCACATACTGCATCAATTACAACATCATGGCTGCGTAGAAGAAGGATCCGGGGACTGAAATGGCCAGCCTGCAGTCCAGATCTTTCACCCATAGAAAACATTTGGCGCATCATAAAGAGGAAAATGCCACAAAGAAGACCTAAGACAGTTGAGCAACTAGAAGCCTGTATTAGACAAGAATGGGACAACATTCCTATTCCTAAACTTGAGCAGCTTGTCTCCTCAGTCCCCAGACGTTTGCAGACTGTTAGAAAAAGAAGAGGGGATGCCACACAGTGGGAAACATGGCCTTGTCCCAACTTTTTTGAGATGTGTTCATGCCATGAAATTTAAAATCAACTTATTTTTCCCTTAAAATGATACATTTTCTCAGTTTAAACATTTGATATGTCATCTATGTTGCATTCTGAATAAAATATTGAAATTTGAAACTTCAACATCATTGCATTCTGTTTTCATTCACAATTTGTACAGTGTCCCAACTTTTCTGGAATCGGGTTTGTATATACTGTACACCACAGTGAACTTTAAATTAATATTCTGAGTTTAAAATAAGTTAGGTCATAGCATCATTTACACAGAAAATGATTTAGACTTGTCACTCAGTTTGTAAAAACAAACACATATACTGTAGAATGGTGCAGGCATGACATCACTTTGTAGGCCAAAACGTGGAAGCGAGTTAGCATTTTAACACTTCCAGTTCCATTGTCCCAAAGTCAATGGGCTTTTTGAATGGGGTTTTGATTAAATGGCTGAAATAAGGTGGTGAACACAAGCTCAAGACACTTTCACATCTTATTCTACGACATAAAATACATCAGTATTAGACATACCTGCACCACTCTATTGTTTTGCAATAATGCAATTAAAATGGAAGTCTATGGGGGAAAGCAATGCAGAGGGGGTAAAGGGTTAGTTCAACCAAAAATGAAAATTCTGTCATCATTTACTCACACTCAAGTCGTTCCAAAACCGTAAGACTTTTGTTCCCTTCAGAACACATATAATGGAATCTGAGAGCTTTATTTCCCTCTGTTGACAGTCGCAACTACCGCTTTGACACTTCAAAAAGTTCATAAAGAGATTGTAAAACTAATCATGAGTTGAGGGGTTTAGTCAAAATTTTCTGAAGAGACTGAAAATATCATGACCCCTTTAAAGCATTGAAAAAAATATTTTTACTGCTTGTTCAAATTGCTTAATTAAAATGAGCTAAAGCAACACAATTGCTATACATTTTGTCCTAACTTAATTTGATTGTGTTCAATCCACTTAAATATAAGTCAAATTGAAGTTTACTTAATCTGTTTGTGTTGAGATTACATGAATGATTTGTGTTGCATTAACTGAAACTGGGTGTGGCTTGTTAGTTCCCAGCATGCTTTGCATATGGCTAAATCAAGAGAGAGTAAATGTTATTTTATATGTAAAAGTGTACAATTTTATGTATTTTTGAGCAAGATGGGAAAGGGGGAGACTTGATTGTGTTTAATAGTGTTTAATATTCAATTATGTTGGAATTATTGGAACAATTTAAATTAAAGTGGCTACCATTGTGGAGAAGAGTGGAGCATTTGCTTAGGCTGTGGACTAATACAGCTAATGTCATAACGGCATTGCTGAAAAAGCTTTTAATGCTTAGCATTTAAGATGCTAATGTGTGCTATTACTAGTTAAAGGTTTGTCAACTAGCTAGTGCAGTATTATAATTCAGTTGTGTAACAAAAAATAATTAAAATATAAGAAATTGAAGTGGATGGATGAATATATGAAATTAAATGCCTGAAGCATGCAGGGAGCCATATACATTTCATTTTGAGACTACTTAATTGAGTCACTTAAAATGTATTCATTCCATGATGTTGAAGTTACATCAACAAATGATGTTTGTTTAACTTGATTGATTCATGTGGGACCGATGTACACAATCCAACACTTTTTTTTTCAGTGAGCTGTCGAAATCAATCTTTTAGTAATACTTTTCTAGGAAGATGATCATCTTGTTTAATCACAAAATGTGGACACATAATGTTTAAGTTTTCCATTTACATTTTAAAAGTTTGTATTTTAACACATAGTGATTTGCCCATGAATAGACAACCATTGCAATCAGTGTAAAAGATCGAAGGGCCGATTCTGTAAAAGATTTTGAGGGCTGATTAAAAAAAAAAGAAATTCTGTGGTAATTGACAGAATGCCACAGATTCTGTGAATACAGCTTCCATTTAAATGAAATATAGTCTTTAGTATGAGAAAACATATTTTTAAAGGGTTAGTTCACCCAAAAATTTAAATTCTGTCATCATCTCACTGTCATGCCGTTCCAAACTCATGAAGATTTTTAATGAAACCTGATAGATTTTTGTCACTCCAATCAACCAAAACTCTTATTCACATACACATATTGACCACCTCACATCAAAAATGGTAAATGGGAGCTCATATATGCTCGCTTGACGTTACGGTGAGCAAATGACAGAATTTATATTTTTCAGATCGTGAGATCAGTCCATAAGCGTATTATCCTTCTTCTTTCTCTCTTGAATAAGAGCTGTATGGTTTCAGTGTGTTACCTCAGGCCACATGGGGTGAGTGCAGCTCAAGTCCTCATTGATCTTCTGCACAGTCCAGCGCTGCCAGTGCTTCAGTTTCCTCCTAGATCGCACAATCTCCATCACTTCCCTGTACACCTCGGTCACCGTCAGCACAAGTGCCAAAACCACCAGCAACACACGCCACCAGTCCTACCAAGAGGAGTGCACGTACTGTATGTGTGTTTATAAGCAGAAAGAGCTCATACAGCTGCTTGCATTGGGTGTTCTACATAATGTTAGGAAAAAGGAAGAGCCTTTAAATATGTCCTGGATCATCAACACAGGGAAAGAAAACTATGCTTGACAAGCAATTTGTTACTGCAAAGTTACTTATAGTTAGTAGAATGTAGAAATGACCAGCAAGACCATCGAAATAAAGCATAACCGGACTATAAACTGCAAGTAGTCTTACCTTAGGAAGATTGTACCGATCTCCATCTGGACGTACTGACACAGATATGGCTACTGTTGTCCAGGAGATGATAAATAGGAAGTTGAGAACCAGGAGTATCCAGGCACCCGTTCTGTAGGAAAACATGTAATCTGATTTGAATCTCAGCCGATGTTTCTTCAAGCGTCATCATTGGACTTTGATACGGGTTTACCTGCCATACAAGTTCCATTTGACAGTGATGAGTTTGAGCACTACAGGGTGCATGATGAGATCCAGTTTACCTTCATTGACAATAAACTCCAGCTGTGGACAGAGACAACTCTCATAATCCAGTGCAGCAACACCTGTATCGAGGAACTTTATATGAAATAGGTTTAAAGATGTGTACCGGTGATGACGGATCAGAACCTTTTGGGTTTGTCTTGTCATCCGGCTTTGGCTCCAAAAGATGAAGGTAGTAGAACTGCTGTCGGGCCATTCGGTCTTTCATATGGAACTGATTCATTGCCAGATCAGCCTGTCGACACCAAGATGATGGTCACTGGTCAAGTGTACTACTGTTTGAAAGTTTGGGGTTGGTACGATGTATTTTATGTTTTTGAAAGCTGCATTTATTTGATCATATGATTGCAATTTAAAATAACTTTTCTATTAGAATATATGTTAAAATGTAATTTATATCCCGTGTTCAAAGCTGAATTTTCAGCATCTTTACTCCAGTCTTCAGTGTGTTCTGGTTATTATTAATGTTGAAAACAGTTCAAGTGCTTCATATTTTTGTGAAAACCTTGGTACATTTTTACTTTGATGAATAGAAATTTGTTCAAAAGATCAGCATTTATTCAAAATAGAAATATTTTGTTTTAGAATGTTTTACTGTCACATTTTATGAATCGCTGCTGAATAAAAATATATATATATATTTTTTAAATAAAATTGTACTGACCCCAAACTTTTGAACGGTAGAGTATTTATTTACTCTGTAATTATCAAAATAATAATTTAGGGTTTAAAAACTTGTGTGTGAAACTTGCCTTTTTATAAGCACTGTAAAATTATACTCACTTAAGTGAGTTATATTCCAATTATTATACCAAAAGCAAGTATTTTATGTAATGTTGTTATGTATTTTTTTAAAATGCAGTGTGTAATATTTATGAGGATCTATTGACAGAAATGCAATATAATATACACAACTATGTTTTCAGTGGTGTATAAAGACCTTACATAATGAAGCGTTATGTGTTTATTACCTTAGAATGAGCCGTTTCTATCTCCACACACCGCGGGTCTCCTTACAGTGAAGTCGCCATTTTGCGCCGTCATGTTTCTACAGTGGCTCTAAATGCACAGACTGCTCTACAGAGCGCTAGTCACTCTCTGCTGTCTCAGACGATGGCATTTTAATCCTGTGTCAGCCCCCCATAGCTTCTCTATGAGCTTCGAAAGGGAGGGGTGAGCGGTGGGTGATTGCAATTCACAACCTCACCACTAGATGCCGCTAAAATTGACACAGTGCACCTTTAAATGAGGAATTGTTGTTCATTATGCCACACAGTTGCAATCTCCAGATAAACTTTTTTTTTGCACTTGTGTCTGCTCTAGTATTACATTACTCCAAAAATTTAGTAGCAATACTTGTATTGTGTCTGTCTTGGATCAATGGCTTTTGCTAGTATTATTTTCATTTGAAAGTCACTTTGGAAGCATCTGCTAATCTGCAAATGTTGAGTAACTTGTACAGTCCTTGGCTGCTCACCACAGGGCTCATTTTAGTGATCATGGCAGTAATGCAAAGCTGTCCGTCAGAGTCCTGCACCCCAGCATCTGCTCCAAAGCCCAGCAGCAAACGTGCTGTCTCACTTCTATCTGTACACACACACACACACACACACACACACACACACACACACACACACACACACACACACACACACACACACACACACACACACACACACACACACACACACACAATAACTCTCATGATACGCTTGGATGCAGAAGTCAAAACAGAAGAGATTTCTCCCACAGCAGTCATCAGATTTGTCCACTGTTAGAGCTTGAGGTCATGCATTATTTATGACTTTATAGACTAATAAACAGGGCCATGCACAGACATTTTGGAGGGCAGGTGCTCAAGCAAGAAAAAAAATACTATATATATAAAAAAATAATAAAAAAGAAATGAAGTTTATTAAATAAATAAATTGGTTTGTAACTACTATCATTGGTGAAATGGAGCAAAAATAGACAAAATTCATGTTACATTACTATGTTAAAAAAATGAAATGAATATCAACTTATTGTTTATTGAACTGTTGTATTGAAATGAATATCACATTTGCAATCGTGCTGATATCTGGGAAAACTCTTTTGCCTGCGTGATACTGCTTAATTACATCAATCAGGCATAACATTATGACGACCAAAACAGCCCTGACCCGTCGAGGCATGGACTCCACGAGACCCCTGAAGGTGTGCTGTGGTATCTGGCACCAAGATGTTAGCAGCAAATCCTTTAAGTCCTGTAAAGTGGGGCCTCCATGGATCGGACTTGTTTGTTCAGCACATCCCACAGATGCTCGATTGGATTGAGATCTGGGGAATTTGGAGGCCAAGTCAACACCTCAAACTCGCTGTTGTGCTCCTCAAACCATTCCTGAAGCATTTGTGCATTGTGGCAGGAGCATTATCCTGCTGGAAGAGCCAAAGCCACCAGGGAATACTGTTTCCATGAAAGGCTGTACATGGTCTGCAACAATGCTTAGGTAGGTGGTCCGTGTCAAAGTAACATCCACATGGATGGCAGGACCCAAGGTTTCCCAGCAGAACATTGCCCAAAGCATCACACTGCCTCCGCCGGCTTGCCTTCTTCCCATAGTGCATCCTGGTGCCATGTGTTCCCCAGGTAAGCCACGCACACGCACCGGGCCATCCATGTGATGTAAAAGAAAACACGATTCATCAGACCAGGCCACCTTCTTCCATTGCTCTGTGGTCCAGTTCTGATGCTCACGTGCCACTGTTGGTGCTTTCAGCGGTGGACAGGGGTCAGCATGGGCACCCTGACTGGTCAGCGGCTATGCCGCCCCATACACAACAAACTGAGATGCACTGTGTATTCTGACACCTTTCTATCAGAACCAGCATTAACTTCTTGAGCAGTTTGAGCTCCAGTAGCTCGTCTGTTTGATCGGACCACACGGGCCAGCCTTCGCTCCCCATGTGCATCAATGAGCCTTGGCCGCCCATGACCCTGTGGCCGGTTCTCCACTGTTCCTTCCTTGGAGCACTTTTGATAGATCCTGACCACTGCAGACCGGGAACACCCCACAAGAGCTGCAGTTTTGGAGATGCTCTGACCCAGTCGTCTAGCCATCACAATTTGGCCCTTGTCAATTTGGCCCATTTTTCCTGCTTCTAACACATCAACTTTGAGGACAAAATGTTCACTTGCTGCCTAATATATCCCACCCACTAACAGGTGCCGTGATGAAGAGACAATCAGTGTTATTCACTTCACCTGTCAGTGGTCATAATGTTATGCCTGATCGGTGTATAACATATGATAGACAAAATCTCGTACAGGGACAATTCATATCTTGAATTTTGAAAAAAGTCTTGCAAAAATGGACACTTGTTTAGTCAGAGACCAGAAGGGCAGTTGCTTGAGCACCAGTCGGGTCTATCTGTGCATGTGCCTGCTAATAAAAGCCTTACCGAAGTTCGCAGCCAGCTGTAGAGGCGTCCTCTCTTTATAGTCTCGTACAGCGATGTCCGCTCCGTTCTGCAGTAACATCATAACTGCGCCAACAGCATCATTCTTAGAAGCAAAGTGCAGCGGGGTCTGCTTGTCTTTGAATGTGCGAGCTTCAATGTCAGCTGCCGTTACAATGAAAATTCAGAAAACATACACATCACTGTACAAAAGTTACATTTTTAAAATGAATGAATTGATTTGTTTAAATAATCTTTGAGAGAAGTCACACTAAAGCTACATTTATTTGATCAAAAATACAGTAAAATTGTGAAATTTCAATATACAGTATGTTAAAATGTCATTTATTCCTGTGATCAAAGCTGAATTTTCAGCATCTTTACTCTTCAGCCTTCAGTGTCACATGATCCTTCAGAAATCATTCAGATATGATTTGAAGCTCAAGAAACATTATTATTATTATTATCAATGTTGAAAACAGTCATATTTTTTTGGAAACACATGATGCATTTTTCAGGAAATCGCAAAAGAACAGCATTTATTTGAAATAGAAATCTTTTGTAACTTTATACATCTTTACTGTCACTTTTGAACAATTTAATGTGAACCTGCTGAATAAAGATATTACTTTATATACATTCAGTAAATTCATTTTCCTTTGAACGCCCTGTGTTATGGCCAATTTAAAGACCCCCTTTGGTGACACTCAAGATTTGAATGTTGTTTATATGTCTATGTGGTGTTTTTAATATGCTTTCAGACAAACCATGAGAAAATTCATAAGTCAACACCATTGTTGAGTATTTTCTCCTTAAAACTGCAGTGAACCAAATCACTGGTGTGTCTGACATCACAAACTACCTTGTAGCCAATCACGTCAACGTGTGGGCGGGCTTTAGCATATCATTAACTATGACTGCTGCATTAGCAATATAGTGGGTGTATGATGTATATTACAATGTTATGATGAACTACATGCCTTTCTCCACTGATGTTCTACGATGTTCAAAGCGTTTCTAGGGATGCTGATTTTCAGAAGGCAGACTGAGATGGAGAACGGGAACATGGTTTGTGTGGCATTAACACCACATTATTAGCTGTTTGATAATGTAGCTAATCATATTAATTACCGTTATGTGTCCGACATTGTAAAGAGCGATACTATTGCGCAGCGTTTACTACAGTAACTTGAGTAAAGTTGAGCGAGTGGATCTCAGAGCTGGTGTGAGTGAGTGGAGGCGGGGGTCATTTGTATATTCATGAGTCTGCATATACTAAATGAAGCAAGGGTGTTACATTCAAGCTATTTTAAGGCATGAAGAATTTTTTTCTCACTGGAAAAAAACGTTTAAATATGTAATTTTGGTGATCAAAGATGAGTTTTAAGGGGTAAAAGGATTGACTACAGGGGGACTTTATTTTTATCTTAAATTCTGAATTTAGCTGAATCTAAACACACACCTCCTCTTTCTAACAGGAAGTGCAGCATCTCCTCATAATCCAGCGCTGCGGCTACATGAAGAGGTGTCACTCCAAAGGCATCGGCCCTCTGAAAATCGGCTCCTCTTTCCAGGAAAAAACGCATCACGTCCACGTTCCACGCCCGAGATATCTACCAATAAACATGAACGTCTGTGAATGCTTTACAGCCGTTTATAGGCAAGACGTCAATTATATTCTCAACATTAAAAAACAAGCATCAGTTGAACATTTACATCCCAGAATGACAATTTATGACATATATGTCTTACATAAGGAGTCAAACATTAACCTCGTGCAGGGCCGTTTGCCCGTATTTATCTGCTGAGTTTGGGTCAGCTCCATGTGTGAGGACATCATTCAACAACTGCAGGTCCACCTGAAGCGAAAATCAATATCACTGTGTGACACTGACAAATATGACACCGTGTCTCCCAAAGTTCACCAAAGTGGAGCATTTGTTTCATGTTACCTCATCTGTGTCTTTATTGCTGGCCGCCAGAACTCTGAAGTGATCCAGAAGCCTTTTATTCAGCTGGATCTTCGTCATCTTCAGTCCATCTACAGCGTCTTCATCTGTCGCCAGACCCTTGTACTTACTGCCTACATATTCCTCTAAAAGGACACGATGATTTACATTTAAGATTGATATTATGCTGAAAACAAAAGTACCATAGTGACCAATTTTTTTTCTCCATGCTCCATGGTACTACTTTGGTTATTTGGACATATATTGTAAAATACACTGCTATCTATTTGAAGAAAAAAAAAAAAATTACATATTTCATGAAAATGACATTGCATTTGCTACATAAATCTACACCTGTTTAAAAAACAAATTAGCACAGAATCAACTTCTCGCATCAGGATCGCATCAAGGATCAATCAGGTCAGATCAGGTTATGAAAAGTGCTGAGCTGAGTTTTTGTATCATCTAGTGGTTTAATAGAGAATAAAGTCAAATGCGCCTTTTACCCCAGTGAGCCTTTAGCCCTGTTGTACCCATACATGTATTGTAAATACCTGTGGGTTTCTTCCTCACAGACCTGCGGGCAACATGTTTCCAGCGGCCTCTGGCATAGGATGCCAGGTGAGCGACTGACCGTCCCACATCTTTAACTGATGTCACGGATACCGGAGAAGCAATGATTGACTGTACTGACTTCAGCCACACATACAAAAAACATAGGCAAAGTAAATACAACACAATGGTTTAAAATGAATGTTTATGCTGAACACAGTTCAGATAGGAAATAACATGGCAGTTTCCTCACCTGACTCGAGACTCCATCAGTCAGTTCAAGCTCAAGGTTATCAGGCACATCAGGTCCAGCTCGACCAAATCTCTTCATTCTTCTCCTGTATTCAGCTGAGAGCACCTGAAGATCTCCTCTGCCTTCTTAAGACGCTAAAAGAGTGAAGTTACAGCCCAAAACATGAACTCAGCAGAAGTCTAATGGAACCAGTACAGCAGAAAATGCGCAGCTTCACGTCAGGTACCCTGCATTTCGAGCAGAGCGCTCTTGGCGTCTTTAATAACAGACTGTGTTTGTATTCAGATGATTTGTTTCTCAGTTACCCATACTGTGAGTCGTAAAACACGTGTGTGTTAGACATTCAGTTACACCCTTCCTCCCTGCAATAAATCATGATGAACTAACATTTATCTCATAATGCTTAACAAGAGGTCACAGGACAACATTATGGCAAAGATTTTGTTTAGGGTCTGTTTATGGCACCAGTGCTGAGTGTCCTGTTTTAACAGATAATGTCCATCAAGGGCATCTAACCACCATATAAACCAGATACCACACATGCAGGCTGGTTTGGGCTTCTAAAACACAGCATGTTGCTTTCTAAGGTAGTGTACTAATGAGAAACCTCATCAGTGATTTGGAACACTCTACATTACCAGCAACTATTACAATGGATTTCAATAGACTTTGGTGTTGGCATATTGCTAACAACACAGAACTCTAGTAAGCATACAATTACGAAGCACAGACAAATATTAGGTAAAATAGTCCACTTTAGGTAGACTAAACTATTTATTATCAAGCATGTTTATCATTCAGCCTTGGCCTGTAGTATTTGAAGGCCCTGGTGGTGTTCAGTTTCTCTGTGGTGTGAGGCCGTCAGCTCGGTTCATAATCTAGTCCTGGTGATACTCATGATGAGCAGGCATGGAGAGGTAAATGACTGACATGCCAGGAATGCGATGACATCATGTATTGACAGATGTCAAATTACATCAGCATTGGAAAATTTAATGCAAATAGATAAAAATAATAATAAACATACAATGAAAAGAGGTGGATGTGTTATGTTAATTTCATATTAAGAAGGAGAATATAAAAAAATGCCAATATAGTGAGATATTTTAAATGTAAAAAAATAATCATAATACAACTGAATCTTGTCAGAGCTGACACAAAGCAAGTGCACAAAGCAAGGTCCATAAAGACATGGATGAGCGAGTTTGGTGTGGAGGAACTTGACTGGCCTGCACAGAGTCCTGACCTCAACCCGATAGAACACCTTTGGTTCATCATTAGAGCGGAGACTGCGAGCCAGGCCTTCTCGTCCAACATCAGTGCCTGACCTCACAAATGCGCTTCTACAAACCCGATTCCAAAAAAGTTGGGACACTGTACAAATTGTGAATAAAAACAGAATGCAATGATTTGGAACTTTCAAATTTCAATATTTTATTCAGAATTCAACATAGATGACATATCAAATGTTTAAACTGAGAAAATGTATCATTTTAAGGGAAAAATAAGTTGATTTTAAATTTCATGGCATCAACACATCTCAAAAAAGTTGGGACAAGGCCATGTTTCCCACTGTGTGGCATCCCCTCTTCTTTTTCTAACAGTCTGCAAACGTCTGGGGACTGAGGAGACAAGCTGCTCAAGTTTAGGAATAGGAATGTTGTCCCATTCTTGTCTAATACAGGCTTCTAGTTGCTCAACTGTCTTAGGTCTTCTTTGTGGCATCTTCCTCTTTATGATGCGCCAAATGTTTTCTATGGGTGAAAGATCTGGACTGCAGGCTGGCCATTTCAGTACCCGGATCCTTCTTCTACGCAGCCATGATGTTGTAATTGATGCAGTATGTGGTCTGGCATTGTCATGTTGGAAAATGCAAGGTCTTCCCTGAAAGAGACGACGTCTGGATGGGAGCATATGTTGTTCTAGAACTTGGATATCCCTTTCAGCATTGATGGTGCCTTTCCAGATGTGTAAGCTGCCCATGCCACACGCACTCATGAACCCCATCCCATCAGAGATGCAGGCTTCTGAACTGAGCGCTGAGAACAACTTGGGTTGTCCTTGTCCTCTTTAGTCCGGATGACATGGCATCCCAGTTTTCCAAAAAGAACTTCAAATTTTGATTGGTCTGACCACAGAACAGTTTTCCACTTTGCCACAGTCCATTTTAAATGAGCCTTGGCCCAGAGAAACGCCTGCGCTTCTGGATCATGTTTAGATATGGCTTCTTTTTGACCTATAGAGTTTTAGCCGGCAGCGGCGAATGGCACGGTGGATTGTGTTCACCGACAATGTTTTCTGGAAGTATTCCTGAGCCCATGTTGTGATTTCCATTACAGTAGCATTCCTGTATGTGATGCAGTGCCGTCTAAGGGCCGAAGATCACGGGCATCCAGTATGGTTTTCCGGCCTTGACCCTTACGCACAGAGATTGTTCCAGATTCTCTGAATCTTTGGATGATATTATGCACTGTAGATGATGAGAACTTCAAACTCTTTGCAGTGTTTCTCTGAGAAACTCCTTTCTGATATTGCTCCAGTATGTTTGGCCGCAGCATTGGGGGAATTGGTGATCCTCTGCCCATCTTGACTTCTGAGAGACACTGCCACTCTGAGAGGCTCTTTTTATACCCAATCATGTTGCCAATTGACCTAATAAGCTGCACATTGGTCCTCCAGCTGTTCCTTATATGTTCATTTAACTTTTCCGGCCTCTTATTGCTCCCTGTCCCAACTTTTTTGGAATGTGTAGCTCTCATGAAATCCAAAATGAGCCAATATTTGGCATGACATTTCAAAATGTCTCACTTTCAACATTTGATATGTTATTTTAATTCTATTGTGAATAAAATATAAGTTTATGAAATTTGAAAATTATTGCATTGCTTTTTTATTCACAATTTGTACAGTGTCCCAACTTTTTTGGAATCGGGTTTGTAGAAGAATGGTCAAAAATTCCCATAAACACACTCCTAAACCTGGTGGAAAGCATTCCCAGAAGAGTTGAAGCTGTTATAGCTGCAAAGGGTGGGACAACTCCATATTAAACCCTACGGATTAAGAATGGGATGTCATTAAAGTTCATGTGCATGTAAAGGCAGGCGTCCCAAAACATTTGGCAATATAGTGTATATTCAAATAGGAAATAATTATTTTTTAACTGTAATATTATTTTACATTATTACTGTTTTTACTGTTATATTTTTGATCAATCATTCGCCTTGCTGAGCATAATAGACTTCTTTTAAGATCATAAAACAAAATCTTACAGACCCCAAAACCGTTGAACGGATTTTGAATTTTGTGGATCAGGTTAGCATAACAATCAAAGCTGGATTGGGGTCAGAAAAACCTGGAAAACTTTGGTTATTGAGTACAGTCAGTAATACAGTAATACAACACTCCCAACTAGCCAATCAAATATGTTGGAATTTGATGACTTAAAAAGAAAACCATGACTCAGGATTTCAATAAAACATTTTAATAACACTAGAATTTTATTCCATCACACCCAAAATATTTGAATTCGAATGTCAGCAGCATTTCATGATATGTACCTCACAACAGTGATACTGATTTGCACTTGCTAATGATTGAAAGTGTCCTGCGAGGTGTCCCATTGGTTCCATTCCCTGAGTTTCGGCTCACAGCGAGAGCGTATCCTGCTCATCCGAACCAGTGGTTACCCATACACTCTCTGTTCCACTCCACACGACAGAGCCAGCACCATTCAAACTTACACTGTGGACGAGGACACACCATGTGCATACAGCCACCTGAAGAAGATCATGACAACACACAGACAAGAGGGGATCATTATCCATACTGAAGGAGATAATGGCATCTTTATGATGCACTCTTCAAGTATAAAGATAAAAACAAGGATAACCATCCTATTTTAAAAAATAGTACTGTATGTGAAACAGTATTCAGTAAGTAATGCAAAACATTTCATACAATAATATGCTCACATGACCTCATTACACACATGGTTAATTATTTTCTGAATTAACCATGTGTGTATATAAATATGTCTGAATCCAAAATCACCCCCTATACCCTCAAATAGGGCACTATTTGAAGGGACAGCCATGTTTAGTGGTGTTCAAAACCATAGTGGACATTATTGGGTGCACTCATACTATCCCACAATGCACCGCAATAACGAGTGTACAGCCAATGTACACTCAACGGCTGTCCGAAATCACTCGTTTTCATTCACCTCTTCAAGTGCACTGTATTAGTGGACCAGCGTAGGGAATAGTGATTGAGGGTTTAGGGTTTAGGATTTTGGATTCAGCCATTTTTATATACACTCACCGGACACTTTATTAGGTACACCTGTTCATCTGCTCGTTAACACAAATATCTAATCAGCCAATCATATGACAGCAACTCAATGCATTTAGGCATGTAGACACGGTCAATATAATCTGCTGAAGTTCAAACTGAGCATCAGAATGGAGAAGAAAGGTGGTTTAAGTGATTTTGAACATGACGTGTTTGTTGTTGGTGCCAGACAGGCAAGTGTACAGTGCATCCGGAAAGTATTTACAGCGCTTCACTTTTTCCACATTTTGTTATGTTACAGCCTTATTCCAAAATTGATTAAATTCATTATTTATTTTACTCAATTCTACAAACAATACCCCATAATGACAACGTGAAAAGTTTCTTTGAAATCTGTGCAAATTTAATTAAAACTAAAAAAAAAAAAAAAACTTTAAAAAAAAAATCACATGTACGTAAGTATTCACAGCCTTTGCTCAATACTTTGTTGAAGCACCTTTGGCACCGATTACAGCCTCAAGTCTTCCTGAGTATGATGCTACAAGCTTGGCACACCTATTTTTGTGCAGTTTCTCCCATTCTTCTTTGCAGAACCTCTCAAGTTCCATCAGGTTGTATGGGGAGCGTCAGTGCACAGCTATTTTTAGATCTCTCCAGAGATGTTCAATCGGTTCAAGTCTGGGCTCTGGCTGGGCCAATCAAGAACATTCACAGAGTTGTCCCATAGCCACTCCTTTATTATCTTGGCTGTGTGCTTAGGGTCGTTGTCCTGTTGGAAGATGAACCTTCACCCCAGTCTGAGGTCCAGAACACTCTAGAGCAGGTTCATCAAGGATGTCTCTGTACATTGCGACATTCATCATTCCCTTGATCCTGAGTAGTCTCCCAGTTCCTGCCGCTGAAACACATCCCCACAGCATGATGCTGCCACCACCATGCTTCACTCTAGAGATGCTATTGGCCAGGTGATGAGCGGTGCTGGTTTCCTCCAGACATGACACTTGCCATTCAGGCCAAAGAGTTCAATCTTTGTTTCCTCAGACCAGATAATTTTGTTTCTCATGATCTGAGAGTCCTTCAGGTGCCTTTTGGCAAACTCAAGCCGGCCTGTCATGTGCCTTTTACTGAGGAGTGGCTTCCGTCTGGCCACTCTACCCTACAGGCCTGATTGGTGGAGTGCTGCAGAGATGGCTGTTCTTCTGGAAGGTTCTCCTCTCTCCTGGAGCTCTGTCAGAGTGATCACCTCCCTGACTAAGGCCCTTCTCCTCCGATCACTTAGTTTGGCCAGGCGGCCAGCTCTAGGAAGAGTCTTGGTGGTTCCAAACTTCTACCATTTACGGATGATGGAGGCCGCTGTGCTCATTGGGACCTTCAATTCTGCAGAAATATGTCTGTACCCTTCCCTAGATCTGTGCCTACAATCCTGTCTCGGAGGTCTACAGACAATTCCTTGGACTTCATGGCTTGGTTTGTGCTCTGACATGCACTGTTAACTGTGGGACCTTATATAGACAGGTGTGTGCCTTTCCAAATCATGTCCAATCAACTGAATTTACCACAGGTGGACTCCAATCAAGTTGTAGAAACATCTCAAGGATGATCAGTGGAAACAGGAGCACCTGAGCTCAATTTTGAGTGTCATGGCAAAGGCTGTGAATACTTATGTACATGTGCATTTGTATGTACATTTATTTTTAATAAATTTGCAAAGTTTCAAACAAACTTCTTTCACGTTGTCATTACGGGGTATTGTTTGTAGAAAAATAATCAATTTAATCCATTTTGGAATAAGGCTGTTACATAACAAAATGTGGAAAAAGTGAAGCGCTGTGAATACTTTCCGGATGCACTGTATTTCAGAAACTGCTGATCCACGGGGTATCAATACTGTGTGTTTTGCCCCGTGCTGGTTTTATCCTGTGTGTCAGTGGGGTAAAAGACTCCCCTTGCCACCTCATATATTTACAAGAATATTAAACAAAATATTGATTATGTCTCCCAGCTGGCCTGGGAATGCCTCAGGGTTCCCCCGGAAGAGCTGGAGGAAGTGGCTATGGAGAGGGAAGTCTGGGTGTCTCTGCTTGGACTGTTGCCCCCAGCGACCCGGCCCCAGATAAGCGGAAGATAATGGATGGATGGATGGATGGATTAAACAAAATAAACCACTTTTATGATTTATTTTCACACAAAATCTGTTGCTCCATAAATGTTTAATACAACCGTATATATTTTTCATGCAATCATACACTATGGGAGCCTTTAGCCCTGTCGTACCCTACCAATTGAGCATAGTTTAAAGGTCAAAGCTGACCTGAGTACTGTTGATGACCATGTCCATCCATTTATGACCATCAAATGGCTACTTCCAGCAGAATAACATGCCATGTCACAAAGCTCAAATCATCTCAAACTGGTTTCTTGAACATGATAATAAGTTCTCTAAACTCAAATGGCCTCCACAGTCACCAGATCTCAATCCAACAGAGCACCTTTGGGAATGTAGTGGAACAGGAGATTCACGTCATGGATGTGCAGCCGACAAATCTATGTGATGATATCATCTCTGATCAAAATCTCTGAGGAATGTTTCCAGAAACTTGTTGAATCTATGCCATGAAGAATTAAGGGAGTTCCGAAGGCAAAAGAGGATCCAAACCATTACTAGCAAAATGTACCTGATAAAGTGGCCAATGAATGTAGATCAAAATTATATTGTGAGATATGATATGTCATGCAGTCTGTATTCTGCACATCGTGGATAATGAATTAGATTAGGGGTCTTTAACAGTGAGTTTCCGATCCATGGAGGCCCCACTCATATTTACTGCCATTGTGTGAATAATGTAATCATGTAATCAATAAAAAATACTGTCTGAATAAGAGTATTTTAAAACGTAATATACTCTAATTCGAAGTACTTAAAATCACCATGAAATCAAAACTGACTTATTTGTTTAAGGAATATTGCAGCATTTTTTATTATAATTGATTTATCCATGCACATAATTATTTTTGTAAATTCATGTGTCTTGTAATATTGAATCAAAATATCTTCTGCTCCCTCTTGCAGCAGCATCTCTTCTCTTCTCTGATGACGAAGGCGGGGCAACCTGTTACTCACAGGAGATCGACCAATAGCAAACCACAACCATCCAATCAATTCCCCATGGGCAAAATCAAGCCCCACCCTTGTTCTTGTTTGTTTCACTCCTTTATGTCACAATAGGGAAGAAAAGACTATCGCAATCTCCATTTAATGCCAAGTTTCATTTTTGGAATCTGATTACATAATCCAGATTACATATAAGCACTGTAAGTGGTAAGTAATAGTAATCAGTAAGTAATAGTATGAGCAGTATGGATTCTGTATTCTGAGAAACTAGAGCAAGGTAAAAGACCATTCGTACCGTTCTTTTCCACGGGAACTTGGCATTTGGGGCAAGGGTTAGTGGTTTTGGCTATTGTGTCCTGTGAGGCCTGATCCCAGCGGGAACGAAGAGCCGCTTCTTCATCTACAACATAACCCTGAAACACACACACACACACACACACACACACACACACACACACACACACACACACACACACACACACACACACACGGTACAGCAGGGATCAAACACAGCACAGGGAGATTTGAGCTTTAAAATCCTCCTCTTCTATGATTCTTTTATGAATCAGGTGATTTGTGAATGGCTTGCAGGCATTGTCCTGCACTGACACTCTTATGGCTGTAATCTCAGGCTGTTCAACCCAAAGGGAGATGACTGATGATATCTAGCCAACATAAATTGAACTGTGCCCATGCATATGTGATGAACTAATATTAAAAGAGTGGTGTTCTTACCTGTAGGGTACTTCCTGTTGCTGCGGCTGTCATGTGTCTGCAGGGACCCTCGTGATGCTCTTCTTTACAGTCCCTGCAAAACACAAACTGACACAAACCGACACAGTTACATACCGATATATGCCACAGCTCTGATATTGATCAGTAATTAATATTGAAGTACTTTTGATATTTTGCTTCACAATAGAAACAGAAGGTCAAGTTAACTGTGCTGCATTGTGGGACAGTTTGTGTGTGTGTGTGTGTGTGTGTGTGTGTGTGTGTGTGTGTGTGTGTGTGTGTGTGTGTTCATGTATTTCTATCCCGGTGGGGACTTCAACCTGAATGTACACAGACACATGGGGACTCGTCATGGGAATCATCACCAATGCTGTATTTTTAAAAATCAAAAATACGAAGAAAAAAAAGCAGAAAAAAACAAAACAATAATATTGTGAAATATTATTAATTTCAATTTCAATTTTCAATTTATTTATATAGCACAATTAAAAACAACTGCCGTTGACCAATGTGCTGTACAAAAAAATAAATAACTGTGGAATAAAATTCAGACATGAAGAAAAACAACACAACATGCAGGACAGATAACTCATGAATTATAAGCCAAATCAAATAAAAATGATTTTTTTTATTATGTGGGAGCAGTTCTGATTTGCAAAGGCAAGCCATTCCAAAGTCTCGGAGCGGCTACGGAGAAAGCCCGGTCACCCCTAGACTTTAGTCTAGTTTTAGGGACCCCTAAGCGCCCCTGATTGGCAGATCTAAGGGCTCTCCCTGGGTGATGTTCAATCAATAGGTCTGAGAGGTATTGGGGTGCTAATCCCGTACTGATTTAAAAACCAGCAGCAGTACTTTAAAATCGGTTCTGTGGCGTACAGGCAACCAGTGTAGGGAACGTAGAACGGGGGTGATGTGCTCACATTTGCGAGCTCCCGTTAGAACTCTGGCAGCCGCATTTTGAACTATTTGAAGGCGGTTTAAGAAAGATTGACCAATCCCCAAATAGAGAGAGTTACAGTACAGTCAAACCTAGTGGTGATAAAAGCATGGATAACTCTTTCAAAGTTATTAAAAGAGAGAAAGGACTTTGTTTTTACCAGGACTCACAATTGATAAAACAATTTGATTTACTTGCCTATCAAGTTTTAAAGTGCTATCAAGTAAAACACCCAGATTTTTCACATATGGCTTAACAAGGGGCGCTAAAGCACTCAGATTTACGTTTTTTTGGGCATCAGAATGGGTAAAAACCACAACCTCCATTTTACACTCATTAAGACTTAAAAAATGTAAGGACAGCCATGCTTTAATATCCCCAAGGCAAGCAATCACAGGGTCTAAACCATTCATATGTTTCAAAGGGAAATACATTTGTGTGTCGTCTGCATAACAATGGCAGCTAATACCATACTTTCAAAAGATAGAGCCTAGTGGAAGCATACAAAGAGAAAATAAAATGGGAGCTAAAATAGAGCCTTGGGGAACACCTGTTACATACAGGCAGACACGGAAAACAGGTAAGGATGGAATATGTCACAGTTTATTGAACAGACCAGAAAGAGCGTGGCAGGTAAGTGAAATGCAGGCAGCAGTGGTGAATCAGGTGATGCACAGGGTGATACTTGTCTTGGGTTTTGCAAATGACAAGGAAGACACTGGAGACTGGACGAGGAAACACAGGAGACTTGGAAATCCAATGAGGAAACAGGTAGGTATTGCGGGTGAGTCCTTACGGTAAGCATAAGCATTGGCTGTGTGCAAACGAGACCGGACAGTGACTGTGTGAGAGCGTGGGGCTTAAGTGCTGGTGGTGACTGCAGGAGATGATGATGTGCAGGTGTGTGTGATTAGAATTCCGGGGATGGAGTGTGCTGTGGTTGGGAGAGGGTGGAGCCTGGCGTGCTTGTGACAACACCACAGGTCAGAGGGACGGAACCAGAGTGAAATTGCTCAATATTGACAGAGAAACTCCTGTTTGAAAAATAAAATCAAAACCATCCATTTACACCTGTTGGGACAAAACGGGACAAAAGAACATTGTGGTCTATCGTATCAAAAGCAGTGCTCAAGCCTAAAAGAACCAATGCTACAGAATCTCCAGAGTCGGTGGCTACTAGGACATCATTTAATACTTTTAAAAGAGCGGTCTCTGTAAAATGTAACTTCCTAAAGCCAGATTGAAACATATCAACATTTTTATATTCAACCAGAAAACTTTCTCTAAAATTTTAGCTAAAAAGAAAGGTTAGAAATCGGTCTAAAATTAGATAAATCAGAAGAATCTAAATTTTAGATAGTCAGGAACAAATCCTAACTCAAGGCATTTATTAATCAGATTTAAAAGTGTTGGGCCTAGTACATTGAACACTTGTTTCAATAACCGAGGGGGAATACCATCTAAGGCTGAGCCAGTAGGTTTTAACTGATTTACAATGTTGTGTAGAAAAGAGAGAGATAGGTGTACAAACCCAATTCCAAAAAAATTGGGACACTGTTCAAATTGTGAATAAAAAAGGAATGCAATAATTTACAAATCTCATAAACTTATATTTTATTCACAATAGAATATAGATAACATATCAAATGTTGAAAGTGAGACATTTTGAAACGTCATGCCAAATATTGGCTCATTTTGGATTTCATGAGAGCTACACATTCCAAAAGTTGGGACAGGGAGCAATAAGAGGCCGGAAAAGTTAAATGCACATATAAGGAACAGCTGGAGGACCAATCTGCAACTTATTAGGTCAATTGGCAACATGATTGGGTATAAAAAGAGCCTCTCAGAGTGGCAGTGTCTCTCAGAAGTCAAGATGGGCAGAGGATCACCAATTCCCCCAATGCTGCGGCCAAACATACTGGAGCAATATCAGAAAGGAGTTTCTCAGAGAAAAACTGCAAAGAGTTTGAGGTTATCATCATCTACAGTGCATAATATCATCCAAAGATTCAGAGAATCTGGAACAATCTCTGTGCGTAAGGGTCAAGGCCGGAAAACCATACTGGATGCCCGTGATCTCCGGCCCTTAGACGGCACTGCATCACATACAGGAATGCTACTGTAATGGAAATCACAACATGGGCTCAGGAATACTTCCAGAAAACATTGTCGGTGAACACAATCCACCGTGCCATTCGCCGCTGCCGGCTAAAACTCTATAGGTCAAAAAAGAAGCCATATCTAAACATGATCCAGAAGCGCAGGCGTTTTCTCTGGGCCAAGGCTCATTTAAAATGGACTGTGGCAAAGTGGAAAACTGTTCTGTGGTCAGACCAATCAAAATCTGAAGTTCTTTTTGGAAAACTGGGACGCCATGTCATCCGGACTAAAGAGGACAAGGACAACCCAAGTTGTTGTCAGCGCTCAGTTCAGAAGCCTGCATCTCTGATGGGATGGGGTTCATGAGTGCGTGTGGCATTCAAGATTCAAGATTCAAGATTCAAGAGTTTTATTTGTCACATACACAGTTATATACAGAATATACAACCGGCAGTGAAATGTAAACAGGTCCGCTCCATGGACAGTGCAAATTCACAGTTAAAAACACAAGGAAGAAATTATAATAGAAATAGGATATAAAATCTATATATATATATATATATATATATATATATATATATATATATATATATATATATATATGTCTATATCTGTAGAATTATAAATAATCAAGTCAAGAGAAAAAAAAAATCAAGTAACAAATAAGGATAAAGTGGAATAAAAATAATTGAAGTAGACTTTGCAGTGAGTAAACTGTAGACTTATAAATATGTGGTTAACAAATGTATAAGAGTATAATGTGCAAACAGGTTTATGACAGGTTGTTACACAGTAACAACGAGAACAGAAAGTGCAGTGCAATGTCAGTGTATCGATGTTTATCCTGACGTGAAGTCACGTGATGTTAAGTTCAGGAGTCTGATGGCCTGGGGAAGAAGCTCCTCCTGAGTCTCTCAGTTTTGGCCATCAGGCTTGGAAGCGCTTACCAGATGGTAGCAGCGTGAAATGAGGGTTTGCAGGGTGATTAGAGTCCTTGATGATCTTGGTAGCTCTACCTTTGCAGCGCTTGGTGTAGACGTCCTGCAGAGACGGGAGAGCTGACCCTGAGATACGCCGGATAAGCGCACTACTCTTTGCAGGGCTTTGCGGTCATGACTGGTGCTGTTCCCATACCACGCTGTGATGCACTGAGTTAAAACACTTTCTATCGCCCCTAAATAGAAAGTTTTCAGGATAGCTGGTGAAACCCTGAATTTCCTCAGCTGGCGCAGGTGGTACAGTCTTTGCCTGGCTTTTTCACCTGTGTCTGAATGTGAGCAGTCCAGGTCAGGTCCTCGGAGATGTTTACTCCCAGGTACTTGAAGCTGCTCACTCTCTCTACTGGTGACCCGCTGATCATGAGGGGGAGTATGTCCGCTGCTGTCTCTTCCTGAAGTCCACAATCATTTCTTTGGTCTTGCCAACATTCAGAGAGAGACAGTTGTCCTGGCACCATGATGTTAGATGCTCCACCTCGCCCAAGTATGCCGTCTCATTGTTGTTGGAAATGAGGCCCAGGACAACAGTATCATCAGCAAATTTGATGATAGAGGTGGAGCTGTGTGTGGACAAACAGTCATGCGTGTAGAGAGAGTAGAGCAGGGGGCTCAGGACACAGCCCTGTGGAGCTCCCACACTCAGGGTGATGGAGGTGGAGGTGGACTGGCCTATTCTCACCACCTGAGGCCTGCCAGTGAGGAAGTCCTCAATCCAGTGGCAGAGAGAAGGATTCAGGCCGAGATCCAGGAGTTTGGAGGTTAGCTTAGTGGGAACTATGGTGTTAAAGGCTGAGCTATAGTCAATAAATAGCAGTCTTCACGTAGTTCCCACTTTTGCTGTCGATGTGAGTGGGGAGGAGTGGAGGACATGAGAGATGGCATCTTCAGTCGATCTATTGGGACGATAGGCAAACTGAAGAGGGTCCAAAGTGCCAGGAATGAAGGCGCAAATGGTGTTTTTAATGAGTCTCTCAAAGACCTTCATGACTATAGACGTGAGAGCCACTGGACGATAGTCATTTAGGCAAGAGGGTTTTCTGTTCTTAGGAACAGGGATGATGGTGGATTTTTTGAAGGAGGTGGGGACCACAGATGTAGCGAGGGACTCATTAAAGATAGATGTAAACAACCCGTGAGCTGATCAGCACAGGACCGCAGAACACGACCTGAAATACCATCCGCCCGGCAGCTTTCCTAACGCCCACACGCTTGAGTGCTCTCCGAACTTCATCCTCCGAGACAGAGATCACGTGATTGTTGCTGCTCTGAGTAATTTCCTCTAACGCGCCACTTGGCGGAGTCGCGTTGCCGCGGTTACAGTCAAAGCGAGCATAGAAAGAGTTTAACTCGTTCACGAGCAACGGATCAACGCTTGCCTCTGCAGAGGATTTAGATCCAAAGGAGCAGATGGACCTCAGACCTTGCCACATGCGCCGCGAGTCGTTGAGTTGGAAATGAGACTCCACTCGGTCTTTATAACGGAGTTTTGCGGCTTTAACTGCTCGTCTGAGAGCATAGCAGGACGATCTGTATTCATTCATAAAAAGGTTAGGTTTGTCAGAAGTGGGATGTCAGAAGCTGTCAGAAAGTCCTGCCAAACTTTCATCAGCACGTCTCCTGCCCCACACGAGGAGCAAACACACTGGATCACTGCTACTCTCCGTTTAAGAACGCCTATAAAGCGCGGTCACTTCCAGCGTTTGGCAAATCGGATCATGCCGCCATTTTCCTCACTCCCGAATACAAACAAAAGCTCCTCCAGGAACCCCCGGTGAGGCGGGAATAAGCGTTGGTCACCCCCCACTCAGACCGCGCGCTACAGGCAGCTCTGGGCGATGTGGATTGGGACATGTTCCGAGCGAGTTCAGCTGACGTAAGCGAGTTCACAGACGTGGCGCTTTGCTTCATCAACACGCTTACAGAGCAAGCCACGCAAACAATAACAATAACGTCCTTCTCAAATCAGAAACCGTGGGTGGACAATTCAATCCAGCGCGCAGTGAACGCATGCGCACTGCTGCTTACAACGCCGGTCTCCATTCAGGGAATATGAATGAATACAGATCGTCCTGCTATGCTCTCAGACGAGCAGTTAAAGCCGCAAAACTCCGTTATAAAGACCGAGTGGAGTCTCATTTCCAACTCAACGACTCGCGGCGCATGTGGCAAGGTCTGAGGTCCATCTGCTCCTTTGGATCTAAATCCTCTGCAGAGGCAAGCGTTGATCCGTTGCTCGTGAACGAGTTAAACTCTTTCTATGCTCGCTTTGACTGTAACCGCGGCAACGCGACTCCGCCAAGTGGCGCGTTAGAGGAAATTACTCAGAGCAGCAACAATCACGTGATCTCTGTCTCGGAGGATGAAGTTCGGAGAGCACTAAAGCGTGTGGACGTTAGGAAAGCTGCCGGGCCGGATGGTATTTCAGGTCGTGTTCTGCGGTCCTGTGCTGATCAGCTCACCGGGTTGTTTACATCTATCTTTAATGAGTCCTCGCTACATCTGTGGTCCCCACCTCCTTCAAAAATCCACCATCATCCCTGTCCCTAAGAACAGTAAACCCTCTTGCCTAAATGACTATCGTCCAGTGGCTCTCACGTCTATAGTCATGAAGGTCTTTGAGAGACTCATTAAAAACACCATTTGCGCCTTCATTCCTGACACTTTGGACCCTCTTCAGTTTGCCTATCGTCCCAATAGATCGACTGAAGATGCCATCTCTCATGTCCTCCACTCCTCCCTCACTCACATCGACAGCAAAAGTGGGAACTACGTAAGACTGCTATTTATTGACTATAGCTCAGCCTTTAACACCATAGTTCCCACCAAGCTAACCTCCAAACTCCTGGATCTCGGCCTGAATCCTTCTCTCTGCCACTGGATTGAGGACTTCCTCACTGGCAGGCCTCAGGTGGTGAGAATAGGCCAGTCCACCTCCACCTCCATCACCCTGAGTGTGGGAGCTCCACAGGGCTGTGTCCTGAGCCCCCTGCTCTACTCTCTCTACACGCATGACTGTTTGTCCACACACAGCTCCACCTCTATCATCAAATTTGCTGATGATACTGTTGTCCTGGGCCTCATTTCCAACAACAATGAGACGGCATACTTGGACGAGGTGGAGCATCTAACATCATGGTGCCAGGACAACTGTCTCTCTCTGAATGTTGGCAAGACCAAAGAAATGATTGTGGACTTCAGGAAGAGACAGCAACGGACATACTCCCCTCATGATCAGCGGGTCACCAGTAGAGAGAGTGAGCAGCTTCAAGTACCTGGGAGTAAACATCTCCGAGGACCTGACCTGGACTGCTCACATTCAGACACAGGTGAAAAAGCCAGGCAAAGACTGTACCACCTGCGCCAGCTGAGGAAATTCAGGGTTTCACCAGCTATCCTGAAAACTTTCTATTTAGGGGCGATAGAAAGTGTTTTAACTCAGTGCATCACAGCGTGGTATGGGAACAGCACCAGTCATGACCGCAAAGCCCTGCAAAGAGTAGTGCGCTTATCCGGCGTATCTCAGGGTCAGCTCTCCCGTCTCTGCAGGACGCCTACACCAAACGCTGCAAAGGTAGAGCTACCAAGATCATCAAGGACTCTAATCACCCTGCAAACCCTCATTTCACGCTGCTACCATCTGGTAAGCGCTTCCAAGCCTGATGGCCAAAACTGAGAGACTCAGGAGGAGCTTCTTCCCCAGGCCATCAGACTCCTGAACTTAACATCACGTGACTTCACGTCAGGATAAACATCGATACACTGACATTGCACTGCACTTTCTGTTCTCGTTGTTACTGTGTAACAACCTGTCATAAACCTGTTTGCACATTATACTCTTTATACATTTGTTAACCACATATTTATAAGTCTACAGTTTACTCACTGCAAAGTCTACTTCAATTATTTTATTCCACTTTATCCTTATTTGTTACCTTTTTTTCTCTTTGACTTGATTATTTATAATTCTATAGATATAGACATATATATATATATATATATATATATATATATATATATATATATATATAGATAGTAATTTTTTATCCTATTTCTATTATAATTTCTTCCTTGTGTTTTTAACTGTGAATTTGCACTGTCCATGGAGCGGACCTGTTTACATTTCACTGCCGGTTGTATATTCTGTATATAACTGTGTATGTGACAAATAAAACTCTTGAATCTTGAATCTTGAGAAGCTGTCAGAAGCTGCATGGGCAGCTTACACATCTGGAAAGGCACCATCAATGCTGAAAGGGATATCCAAGTTCTAGAACAACATATGCTCCCATCCAGACGTCGTCTCTTTCAGGGAAGACCTTGCATTTTCCAACATGACAATGCCAGACCACATACTGCATCAATTACAACATCATAGCTGCGTAGAAGAAGGATCCGGGTACTGAAATGGCCAGCCTGCAGTCCAGATCTTTCACCCATAGAAAACATTTGGCGCATCATAAAGAGGAAGATGCCACAAAGAAGACCTAAGACAGTTGAGCAACTAGAAGCCTGTATTAGACAAGAATGGGACAACATTCCTATTCCTAAACTTGAGCAGCTTGTCTCCTCAGTCCCCAGACGTTTGCAGACTGTTAGAAAAAGAAGAGAGGATGCCACACAGTGATTGATAATAAACTGAATGACTTCTGAAGGATCATGTGACACTGAAGACTGGAGTAATGATGCTGAAAATTCAGCTTTACATCACTGGAATAAATTACATTTTAAAGTATATTAAAATAGAAACTCTTAAAGTACTGATATGTACCATTTAGGGGTGAGTAAGCTACAAAGATGTACCTTTTCACATTTGTACCTTAGGGTACCGCCCCAGTGACAGCACTGTACCTTTTTTTTCTGAGTGTAGACACGTTGGCTCTGTGGTGCTTTCTAAACAAGTGTTCTTATATGACTCAGTCTGTTTGAATTATCGTTATGTTTAAATATCACAAATGCATATTCAGCAGCATCTGAAGGCCACACAAGGGGGCAGCCTTTCTCCATGCAGTTTAGCATCCTCTTCCTCTACAGCTCGTCTGAAGCTCCACTGATTTACTATCTCTTCAGAGATCCAGACTGTGAAGTAGGGAAGCATCACATCATCTTTTTGCTTTATAATTTCTGCTGCTCATGACAGATCCTCCTCTCAAGGTCTCGAGACAGATGCTTCTTTGTTTTCCCCCTCTTCAGTAATGATGAGAAAACAGAGCTCTTTTGACAGCCACTTTCTTTCTACTCTTTTCACCCGGCTATCATTTGTTCCCTCTCAGACGCTCCACCATTCATGTTTATTACCCACATCGTTGGTGTCCTTCTCCAGCGCAGTCATTTTCTGTGGCGTATGAGACAGGAAGGATGCGTTTGATGCGGCGCGTGGAACAGTGTGAAACCCTTCTTAGTGTGAGATTAATGCCACTTTGCAGTCCTGAACAAAATGTTTCGGTTTCTTTACTTTTCCAGCAATGGGGTA
>CM031955.1:10982878-11205378 GCA_018749465.1 Paracanthobrama guichenoti
ACTGATCAGGGAGTCGGCCATTTTAAGGGCGCACTGAAATGTTCACTCCCTAAAAAGTCCCACAATGCACCACAAAACCCAGGGTGCATCGATGCTCCCTATGCTTAACAGAAGTTCTGAAACGCAAAACTTAAAGGAACACGCCGACTTTTTGGGACTTTAGGTTATTAACCCGTATCCCCCAGAGTTAGATAAGTCCATACATACCATTTTTATCTCCATGCATCCCATAACTCTGTCTGATGCACCCACCGCTAGCCTAGCTTAGCACAGAGACTGGAGGTAAATGGCTCCAGCTAGCCTACTGCTCAATAGGCTAACTTCCATCAACATAATCAATGTGACAACCTGCTTGAATCTTGAATCTTGCACAGAGAGCATGCTGGGGACTATTTTCAGGCGCTGCGTAATATCATTGCGCTGCTGCACCCATGGTACGGCAGTAAAGTTCCTAGATCATTACGCAGGAATGAGAGTATAGTCCCTAGACATATCGGTCTAGAAAATTGCAACTTTTAATTTTCCGTCGGTCTTAGTACACGATGTAACTATACACATCACAACATGTAAATGGGAAGATGTTGGTGTTATTTTGTCACTTTTTGAGCAGTAGGCTAGCTGGAGCCGTTTACCTCCAGTCTTTGTGCTAAGCTAGGCTAGCGGTGGGTGCGTCAGACAGAGTTATGGCATGCCGTTATGGCATGGCATCCAAAAAGTCGGTGTGTTCCTTTAAATCACGTGAGCCAACTCATAACGACTGATAATGACACACGATATGTTTTTTAAAAAAGAAATTATATTTCAGGATAAACATACATTATACTATACACAGGTAATGAACACAATCTAGCTAACATTTATATACATCTGAAATATTGCACTTATATGTAACAAGCAAAGTATTTATCATAATGTACTTTACATTACAAGTGATGTCAGAATGATATCAGCTCTGCTGTTGTTCATATATACCAGTAATGATGTTGCACAATGAGTCACGTTGCCGGAAATAGTCATCAGTGTCCCAATGTGTAGTGAGTCAGCGTCCCTTACCGTCCTTACCAGTGCCCAAACTCGTGTACACGATAAACTGATTCACTAGGGAACTGTTTGAGACCCTAAGTCTCTCTAAACCCCTCCTTTCTGAGAGCTTACTCTGCTCTGATTGGTCGACTGCTTACAGTGCGTGTCAGAAATCTGAAATTCAGCTCTTCCTCAGCGCTTGATACACAGTGATACATAATGATAGATTTTTTTTTTTTTTTGAGGGTCAAAGTAGACCTTGTTTGCAGGGGGCCAATGAAGACCATAGACTGCAAATTACACCATTATGTAGGTTTGTAACAGGAAGTGAGACTGGAGTTGCTGACGACTCGTTCCAGCAGTTCAGAATCAATAACTTTATTTGTTGTACATTCTGATCTTTAAAACATTGCAGACCTTTAACATTCTCAAACAGCTCTATATTACACACTGCATGAAAGGTAATAATCAAAAAAGCATAATGGGCACTTTAAAAAGTCTTTTGTGAAAACAAATCAGAAAAAATAAATAAATAAATAAAATACTGTTTGCCTGTAATGTTCAGTTTGGTTTCCGTTTCGTTTTCCTGGACTTAGTGTGTAGATCATTGCATCCAGTGTTTCCTTTCTTTTTATATGGTTTCTTAGCATGCTTTTGTTTGCTGCTATGGTTACTCATTGTTTCACTGACTTGATTCACCTGCTCCTTGTTTAGCATTATCATCAGCATTATTCAATGTGTTGATATAATTACCACTGAAACAGGAAGACAGGGGCATATCGAACAGCTCCTCCCCTTTTTTAAAAATAGCCAATAGTGTTTCGTTTATATCACAGCTCGGGCAGATCCGTTGAGCTCGGTAAAGCCGCAGTTTCCTCCTAATTTCCCCCATGTCGCTTTAAAATACAGCATTCTGTGCAGAATTCAAATGGGTCTGCGCCGACTCAATCATATGATCCGCTCTCTGCTATCGTGTCTCTGGACTGCAGTATATGGATTGAAACTTGAATATATGGAATGAAACTCTGCACTTTATTCCGTTACCAAAATTTTGTTAGAAAATCCTGCTTTAAGTCTGTTCCCTGCTTTAAAATTAAGTTGTTTCACAAAAACGTATGAGTGAGGTGTTTCAGCTTTACTGTTTGCCCACCACAAGGTGCTTTGTTTTGCAATCCTGTTACCAAGACTGTGTCTTAAAGCCAAGCTTTATGTACTTTGTTGGCAATCAACACTACATTTTTGCTTGTTTGGAATCAACTTAATTAATAAAATGAATTCTCAAGCAAATACAGCCTGGTCTAATGCTCATCTACAGCTCAAAACCACTGTCCATGACTGTGGAGAGGGTGATGAGCGCGAGACGTGGGAGGAGTGAGTCCTCTTATGAGGGAGCTCGGGGCATGTAAGGACGAGCGAAACCAGTGAAGGACGAGAGAGGACCAGGCCTGGACTTTATGTTGTGTTTTTTTTTAATGTTTTATTATGTGTGTGTGTGTGTGTGTGTGTGCGGCAGTCGTCCGTGAGGGGCTGCCGCTTTTACTTTCAGTTTGTTTATTTATTATTATTATTATTATTTATTATTTATTAAATGTTCGCCGGTTCCCGCCTCCTTCCTTCACTACACTTTGAACAGTGTTACAATGACCATAGAAGGATTTGAGGCGGCACTCTGTGACGCAGGTCAACGGCTGCACCTTTGACAGAGACAGACAGAAGCACAGACACAGGGGTTTCTTCCCCCTGGAATGATGATGTTTGTGTTTGCAAACATGCAATCAGTCAGTGCTAATGGCAGCTGAACTGCACCCTAATCTTTAATCGACTGGCTAATTAGAAAACATCATGCAAATTGTGTGGTAATTACATCTTAATCGTGCCGTGATTGGACGAGTGGAGTATGCAAGCGATAGAGGGCAAGGATGACAAAACAGTCGTCTCACACAGGAATGCCAGCCTAAACTGGGATATACTCGTTTGCAAAGGTTTGTAAAAATGCAGATCATTGTCAATTCAGGCTGACTGTTGTGAGTATCGCATGAGACTGTATTGTTTGATAGAGTTCATACTTTATAATTACTGGTCAATACAATGCATACTAAAGGTGAAGTGTGTAATTTCTGTGCCGCTACACTCTTAGAAGAAAAGTTCTATATGTGACAGGAATTAAAGCAAGGCTGTGAGGGATAGACTTACTGTGTCTTCCATGGCATCCGCTGTAAAAAGCTGTATAAATCTCTTAGATCACTTATAACTTTCCACAGCTCATGTTGCCTGGAGTTTTTAGTCTACTGACATCTCTTGAAAATTATATTTTTGCAGTGTTTCGTCAGCAGAACAATCCAAAAACACATTAAATAACAGTACAATCCACTGAAGAGATGTATGTCTATCCCTCACAGCCTCGCTGTCATTCAAAGATCATCAACAAAGATGGCGCAGCTGTGAATAATGTTTAAAGAACATTAAAGGCCCCGATATACACAAAATACTCAAAATGAAGTTCAAAATACGGGAGCAGCGATATACTGTTATTGAATATTCGACGAATGAAAATCAGATGAGCTCAAGAACGGGTTTCCATGGCCGAGCAGCTCATCCAAGCCTTACATCAACAAGTGCAATGCAAAGCGTGGGATGCAGTGGTGTAAAGCACGCCGCCACTGGACTCTAGAGCAGTGGAGGCGTGTTCTCTGGGTTTTTGGCGGTTGCCAGGAGAACGTTACTTGCCTGACTGCATTGTGTCAAGTGTAAAGTGTGGTGGAGGGGGGATTATGGTGTGGGGTTGTTTTTCAGGGGTTGGGCTTGGCCCCTTAGTTCCAGTGAAAGGAACTCTTAACACTTCAGCATACCAAGACATTTTGGACAATTTCATGCTCCCAACTTTGTGGGAACAGTTTGGGGATTGCCCCATACTGTTACAACATGACTGCGCACCAGTGCTCAAAGCGTCGGTCCATAAAGACATGGATGAGCGAGTTTGGTGTGGAGGAACTTGACTGGCCTACACAGAGTCCTGACCTCACAAACGCGCTTCTAGAAGAATGGTCAAAAATTCCCATAAACACACCCCTAAACCTTGTGGAAAGCCTTCCCAGAAGAGTTGAAGCTGTTATAGCTGCAAAGGGTGGGACAACTCCATATTAAACCCTACGGATTAACAATGGGATGTCATTAAAGTCCATGTGCATGTAAAGGCAGGCATCCCAAAACTTTTGGCAATATGATGTAAGTGCTGCACACTTGTCTCTCAACAACAGAATAAACACAACAAATTTGAGAAAAAAGCAAGCATTTTTTAAATAAAGCATAAAAAAGCATCTGATCATAGCAACGTGGACATGTTTGCACAAGCGCTACAACTGTAAAGTCACGTCACGTTTATTTATATAGCACTTTACACAATAGATTGCTTAAAATCAAGCAGTTTTACTGTATTAAACATGAACAGCAGTGTGAGTGTCTTGTTTTATCAGAAGTATAACTTCATTTTCCACTATAAAGCGGCTCTCCACACTGTTTTCACTCGTGGACATCTAACCTTGATGGCAAAAGATTTCCATGTAAAAGAAGGCGGAGCCTCCACGCACACCTACCTATTACGTCATCGCCATGGTCCAATGGTAGTACAAAGGTGTTTACCAGCTATAGCGGTCTTTTCTGGAAAGTTCACTTTGGCAAGCTGTTTCAAACTCCCAAAATGAACTCCAAACAAAGTTTGTTTTGGCCTAATTATGTTCTAAATGACGTCACATCAATTAATTCTTCGATTTTGCTTGAAGTAAGCTATATAATAAATTTTTTAAATACATTTTATGAATAGAACTTTTAATAACCCATTATAAATGAAAGTATTGAAGACATTTCACATAATATAGAACCTTTTTGGCATAAAGGGTTCTTTAAAGACCCTCTGTGGTGAAAATCAAGTTTTTAATGTTGTTTATATGTTTATCTGGTGTTTCTAATATGCTTTAAGACAAACCATGCGCAAATTCATCAGTCAACACCACTGTTGTATTTTCTCCTTAAAACTTAAAAAGACAGTCTCAAAATGGCAGACCTCCCCTGGAACCTCCCCTGCTCTCTATCTGTCAGTCACTTCGATGTGGTGTCGATGACTGACACTAGGAGTCATACTTGGGAACCCCAATCATCTTGAATCACAATGAAAATCAGCGACTCCCCCGGACAGGAGATGGGTACATCCACTCATTCAGTGAAGTGTCTTCTATACACAAGCTCATTTACATTCACCTCGTCGAGAAGGATTGCTGATGTTACGGCACTGTATCATGCCATAAGCGCAGAGACAGCTTCCCCTGGGCAGAAGCGCTCGCCTGCGGCATAATAAAAGCTCCACAGCTCTCGAGCTGTGTGTTGCGCTTATCTCTCATTAGCAATCACTCCAGTGGCCTCGTTCCGCTCCACCGGTTTCATACTACAGTAACGTTAATAAATCTTTAATACATTAGCTCATCCATGAATATGATTTCTGCCCGAGTCCCATTGGATTATTTTCCACCGGCTGTAGAGGTGAAGACAACATCTCCCATGAGATGGAGTCATCAAGCTACACTGTTGTTTTGAATAAGCGACCTCTAGTGGTGAAAATTACATACTGTGCCTTTAAATATGTCATTTTTATTTTCAAAGATGAGTTTTAAGGTATAATGTTATTGACTGCAGGGGGACTTTAAAACTGAGTCAAGAAACCTAGGGTTCTATATACAGTATTGTTCAAAATAATAGCAGACCAGACTAACCAGAATAATCAATGTTTTTAGTATATTTTTTATTGCTATGTGGCAAACAAGTTACCAGTAGGTGCAGTAGATTCTCAGAAAACAAACAAGACCCAGCATTCATGATATGCACCCTCTTAAGGCTGTGCAATTGGGCAATTAGTTCAATTAGTTGAAAGGGGTGTGTTCAAAAAAATAGCAGTGTGACCTCATTCACTGAGGTCATCAATTTTGTGAAGAAACAGGTGTGAATCAGGTGGCCCCCTATTTAAGGATGAAGCCAGTACTTGCTAAACATGCATTTGAAAGCCTGAAGAAAAAAAAATGGGTCGTTCAAGACATTGTTCAGAAGAACAGCATACTTTGATTAAAAAGTTGATTGGAGAGGGGAAAACCTATAAAGAGGTGCAAAAACTTATAGGCTGTTCAGCTAAAATGATCTCCAATGCCTTAAAATGGAGAGCAAAACCAGAGAAACGTGGAAGAAAACGGAAGACAACCATCAAAATGGATCGAAGAATAACCAGAATGGCAAAGGCTCAGCCAATGATCACCTCCAGGATGATCAGAGACAGTCTGGAGTTACCTGTAAGTACTGTGACAGTTAGAAGACGTCTGTGTGAAGCTAATCTATTTTCAAGAATCCCCCTCAAAGCCCCTCTGTTAAAAAAAGGCATGTGCAGAAGAGGTTACAATTTGCCAAAGAACACATCAACTGGACTAAAGAGAAATGGAGGAACATTTTGTGGACTGATGAGAGTAAAATTGTTCTTTTTGGGTCCAAGGGCCACAGGCAGTTTGTGAGACGACCCCCAAACTCTGAATTCAAGCCACAGTACACAGTGAAGACTGAAGCATGGTGGTGCAAGCATCATGATATGGGCATGTTTCTCCTACTATGGTGTTGGGCCTATTTATCGCATACCAGGGATGATGGATCAGTTTGCATATGTTAAAATACTTGAAGAGGTCATGTTGCCCTATGCTGAAGAGGACATGCCCTTGAAATGGTTGTTTCAACAAGACAATGACCCCAAACACACTAGTAAACGAGCAAAGTCTTGGTTCCAAACCAACAAAATGAATGTTATGGAGTGGCCAGCCCAATCTCCGGACCGTAATCCAATCGAGAACTTGTGGGGTGATATCAAAAATGCTGTTTCTTAAGCAAAACCAAGAAATGTGAATGAATTGTGGAATGTTGTTAAAGAATCATGGAGTGGGATAACAGCTGAGAGGTGCCACAAGTTGGTCGACTCCATGCCACACAGATTTTACATGCCACACAGATTTTTAAAAAACTGTGGTCATACAACTAAATATTAGTTTAGTGAGTCACAGGATTGCTAAATCCTAGAAACAAAAACGTTTTTACAGAATAGTTTTGAGTTTGTACAGTCAAAGACAGACACTGCTATTTTTTTGAACACACCCCTTTCAGCTAATTGCCCAATTGCACAGCCTTAAGAGGGTGCATATCATGAATGCTGGGTCTTGTTTGTTTTCTGAGAATCTACTGCACCTACTGGTAACTTGTTTGCCACGTAGCAATAAAAAATATACTAAAAACCTTGATTAATCTGGTTAGTCACATTGTACTGCTATTATTTTGAACAATACTGTAGAACCTTATTTTCTGAGAGTGTAGCGTCACAAAATGGAATAGACCTATTTTGTGTTTGCAAACAGCGATGACGTTTTGTGGACGGAGCCTACCTGGTAGTAGAAAATGACAGTTCTGTGGCAGCAATCTATGGAAGCCATGGAATAAAAGACAAAAAAAAGTTAATTTCGAGTTTATATCTCACAATTCTTAGAAGGATAAACAGAATTGTGAGATATACTCGTTAATCTGTCTTTTTTTCCTCAGAATTGCGAGTTTATATCCCGAATTATAAAGTCAGAACTGTGAGATATAAACACGCAAAATCAAGAATTGTGACATAAAAATGTTTTAGGCTATGTTTAAAAGTTATCTATGTAAAATGTTATAGGTTTAAATATTATTTCATGCTGTAACTGTATGTATGTCCCCTATGTGCTGCATATGTGAATATTATGTAGACTTACTGTTTATATCAAATTCATGCTTTAACAGTAGACTAGTCATTGCAGGTTTCATCAGTCCAGTCTGTGACTTGCAACATAAACGTCTGCGTTTCGCTTCAAAGGGCGTCTTCAACGACGGAATTCTATAAAAATGAAGACCGTGTTCTTGCATTCCGATTCTGACATACAAAGGCACAACAAAAAATGTTTCTCTTATTTTGTGGATTTGGCCCATTTTCCTCCACTTGCTATTTTTCTGCCACCACTATGCGCGCGCAGCTGCAAGTGACGTAACTGTGATGTCTGCTCCAAATGGGTCTATAATAACCAAAATAATGACTTTTCGGGGCTGGTGGGGACAAACAAACAAAAATTTTCAGATTCAATGTTTTAATAGCACCACAGAGGAAGAGTGTTCGCTTTTTTGACAGTTTGACGGCTTACTGACAGTTGTCTCTGCAAATGATACTAAAAGCTGTTTTGAGGTCGGTGAATTGGTATTCAGAAGATCTTACCCCACAGCCGAGTCCATTTCCCAACTCACAGCAGACTCTCCTCCCATCATCCACAGGAAGCAGCCCGGCACCACATCCTGGAGCGGGACACAGAACTCCACCCATCTGAAGAACACACTCCTCCGCTGCATATCGCTGGTAGCGCTCATACTGGAAAACAGAGATGGACTGAGACTAAAAAACAGCTCGGCAATGTCAAAAAGAGATAGTTGATCCTAAAATGACTCAACCTCATGTCATTCCAAACCTGTATGACTATCTTACTTCAAGTGTGTTAAAGATTCTTGCAAAAAAAAAAAAAAAGTCAAACACGTTCAAACACTGGATGGCTATACACTAAGTCATAAGACACCGTTAATTTGCATTTCACTGAAATTCATTGTTAACCCCGTAAGACCTGACATATAAAATAACAGTCAGTAAAAAATTGTTTTTAAATGAACCAGTTTATTTAAAAAAACAAAATAGCATTTGTGTTTTTTCAGGCATTTATGGCACCTACTATAATATGATATAGGAATATAGAGCTCATACTTAAGGGAAAAAAAGCCCTGCATTTTATTTACAAACACAAACATAAGCAAAAATATGCAATGTAATGCAGTTGATGGTATTTATATGGACAAAAGTCAAATGAATCATTGAGATCTTTAACAGTCCAGCAGACTTCTTACATAAAATGCATATAAATATCACTTTATATCTCTTAACAATGTCTTAGTAAGATGATATTTAAATTTTTAGTTTTATGATCAAAGCTCTGTAGTTTTAAAACAAATAATGCAATACAACACAATAATGATTGAGAGATGAATAAGTATATGATGTGTATGATATTTGATACAAACATTATAACATGATTTTTCTAAAAATGTGTAGTTGTGGACAGAATTACTGGCACCCTTAGTAAATACGATCAATGATGGCAGTAAAAATACATACAAATACACTTTCTGTTTTGTGAAGCTCAGCAATCTTTCGCTGCACATCAGAACTATATTCTTTGGTTACTCATTGTGATGAATGATTAAGGGAATTTGGCCTTTGTGTTTCCTCATATTTATACAGGAAGTCATGACTGGACAATTTCATATTCATAGTCACCCTGGTGTGCTAAAGAAAATGTAAATACTAATGGGAATATACCTCAGAGATTTTCTATGGGTGCCAATAATTATGGCCAACATTGTTTTGGAGAAAACATTTATGTCATAATGTGATTTTCTCCCCACTTTCAATTATTTTACTTCAATGAAAGGTTAGAGTTTTGCTTTTTTTTTTTTTTATGAAAGATCAAAAGAATAAACAATGCAGATTTATTTTTACAGCCATCTTTGATCATATTTACCAGGCGTGCCAATAATAACTGTTGCTTCAGTCCAGAAAGTGTTCATCTTGAAATATTACTAACAATATAAAAGTCATTCTTACATTCACATAAAAATCCATAAAGATTTCACAGCAAAAAGACACGTTACTTGCTAAAAAGGAAAGGCATTAGAGGATTTAGAGCATTTAGAGATTTTGGAAATTTGCCAAATATGATACAGTAGGCTTTAATAAACTGTTGATCAAATCATTATTATTATTTTATGATCCCTGAAATTAGATTCAGATGGCAAAAGTATTGGTATAAAAACAACCTAGTGTTCATCCGGTATAAATTTGGTTGTGACATCTGGCCCACAAGCCGACCGTCCCAACAGGACAGGAGCGAGTGAGATGAACAAGATGCACACAGATGTCAGGAGAGGCCACTTGCCACAGCAACATGTTCTGAAGCAACTGCACAAACATCCCTAATGGTGTTTTGCAAAGGTGTCACATAACAGCTCCAATTGACGTGAAAACTTCAGACAAAAAAAAAACTTGGTGAAGATGGAGGGAAGAATTAGGAAACCCGTTGAGAGGATCCTTTTTCACACTGCAAGGACGGCTGGTGAGACGGTACGGTACGGAGGTGAGGTCTTGTTGCGTGCGGAGGGCTTAGTGAATGGCATGGAACAGCAGATGGGCCAATTAAGAGCCTCTCGCATGTGACGATCTGACGATCGGGATGAACTTGGATTTCTCATGAGCCGTGATCAGGACAGGGAAGGTTCTGAGAAGATGTGTGTGCATAAGGTCAAACCTACCTGCTCATCTCCCAGGATTCGGAAATGATGAACCTCTTTAATGAGTGAATCAGGACAGCCGGCTAGAGACAGAGAAAGAAAGAAAGTAATACAGTCAGGAACATTAGCATGGGCCGAAACAGCTGTGCAAAGCAGATTGTTCACCCAAAACTAAAAAAAAATCTATCACTATTTACTCAGCCCCATGTTATTCCAAACCTAAATGAGTTTATTTCTTCTGTGGAACATAAAAGAAAAGAGTTTGAAGAGTTTTGGGGTTCAAACAACATTGGAACCCATTTGATTGTGTGGACGCTAATTTTTCTGAATATCTTCTTTTGTGCTTCACAGAATAAGTAAAGTCATTGGGCTTTATTTTAACGATCTGAGCGTGTGGTCTGAAGCTCATGGCGCAGGTGCACTTAGGGCATGTCTGAATCCACCTTTGCTAGTTTAATGACAGAAAAAACGGTTGGCGCGCCATGCGCATGGTCCAAAAGGGTTGTTCCTAGTCTCTTAATGAGTCATGGCTGTGTTTTAGGCGTAATGTGCAATAAACCAATCAGAGTCTCATCTCCCATTCCCTTTAAAAACCAGTTGCGCTCACACCATGTCAGATTCGCTATTTACATGTCAGGATTGCGTGTGCAAAGACTGAACACTTCTCCAGAGAGAAATCCTTTTATTTAAAAATGTTTGTGTGCTGCTGCGTCCCTGTGTGTGTAATAAGCAGAGTGTACGTGAGTTGTGCACCAGCCTATAGGCGCATGTTACAAATGCGCATATTACTAATTGACTTTAGACCAGATTTTTGTTGGTCAATGGTGCAGTCGTTTTAAAGTTCCTCAAATGCGCCAACAATGCCCCTGAACACACCTGGTTTTCAGACCAGCTGTTCTGTTCACCCATGGGCGTGAGTGCATTTGCTATTTAAACAACGTGGCGCTGGATGTGAAAACTAGCAAAAAACACTTACTGGGCCCTTACTGCTTTGGAAGTACAAGACAGTGATTAAAAGATGAGTGAATTTTCATTTTGAATTTTTACATCTGGTATGAATAGGCCTTTATACCAGCATGAAATCCCATCCTGGTCCATGTTATATGCTATTTAGTGTTGGTTCTGTGGTAGTCTGACTGGTGAAGACAATCCAGCTCAATGACATGACACTCTTTTTTGTGTAAATCTATTCATTTATTAAAAAATACAGTGGTGGGCAAAATTATTATAACACTTGGCATCTGGGAGTCTGGGCCTGGATTTATTTTCCAAGAGGACAATGACCCGAAACATTCTTCTAACTATTGCCGGAACTACCTGTGACGGAAGGAATCTGCTGGAACATTGAAAAGGATGGACTGGCCCCATCAAAGTCCAGACCTCAACCCAATCGAGCACATTTGGGGCGAGTTGGAAAATAAACTGGACAGATCTATTGTACATTCAAAGGAAAGCCTTTGGCTTTACATTTCACTGCCGGTTGTATATTCTGTATATAACTGTGTATGTGACAAATAAAACTCTTGAATCTCTTGAATCTCTTAGTGTTGAAGTTCTCAGAGGAAATATATTGACACTATACCAGAGAGATGTGCTGCTGTAATTGCTGCAAAAAGTGGACATACCAAATATTAAAGTTAAAAGTGGATAAAAACAGTACAACTGTATATGAAAAATTGTCAATTGACATAAATACACCTCTTCTAAAATGAACACATTTTGTCATTTCTGAATTAAAATACATTTTTATTCATTAATTCTTCTGGGCATGAATCAAATGTGTCAGAATGTTGCAACTGTCCTGATCAGTGTTTTTTAAGCATTGATATATATATATATATATATATTTTTTTTATACATTTTGAATTTATTTTTGTATTTTTCATTTTCATTTTAGTTAAAGTTTTAGTAATTTTGTTGTGTTTTTGTCATTTTTGATTAGAATCTAGTTTTTATTAATCTATTTGAGTTGAATGAAAATTAGAAATGCTGCTTTGGCAACTGGTTAAGTGTAAAAATAAATAAGTGTAAGTTTTGTTATATATTTTATTTCAGTTAATGCTTATTTTATTTAAAGTAAAAAAAAAAAAAAAAAAAAATATATATATATATATATATATATATATATATATATATATATGATATTATAATGAAGAAAAACGCCTCATTAACAGGATGAAATTCACGAAAAGAAAATCTTGTTAAGCAGTTTAGCATAATCTTTTAATATGATTTATTAGAATAATAAAATAAAAAAATAAAAAAAAAACAATGAAGCAGTTTTGTTAGTCACATGGTGTAACCAATGCAAAGAAACATACATACAGGGAGAAAAAAGATAAAACATTAAACATAAAACAGGAAATGATATAGAGAGGACCCCGGCAGACCCTCATGACTATGGCTGCGTCTGAAATCGCGTACTATGTGAGTAGGAACTACATTCGAATTAACGAACTTCGAGACCGTTAAAAAAGTACATTCTATATAATATGAATGAATGTAGTATGAATGTAATCCGGATGCACTACATCCGCCATGTTGTCATTATCATGTGACCTACCAGCGTCAGTTGCATCCCATCACCTCAATTCATAAATCCTCTCCCGTGGCCTCATGGGATGTGCACTTCAGAATCTCACCGGAAGTAGTAGGTCATCCGGGTACTATTTGCCTACTATTTTTTTTTCTGAATACTTTGAATTTGGACATACTACTCTGTTGGCGTACTGTTTTTCGAATACTATATAGTAGAGAAGTATTCAATTTCGGACGCAACTTATGTGTCAGGGTCAATAAGTCTTTAAAAATATCTGATAACTTAACAGTTTTAATGAATTTAACACTTATTTCCATACACTCTCAGAAAAAAAAAGGTACAGTGCTGTCACTGGGGCGGTACCCTAAGGTACAAAAGTGAAAAGGTACATCTTTGTATATTACTCACCCCTAAATGGTAAATGGTACATAGTGCTAGTACCTTAAAAGTACTGGTGCACATCAGTGCTTTAAGAGTCGTATTAGTACCTTAAAGGTACATATCAGTACTTTAAGAGAGCGTATTAGTACCTTAAAGGTACATATCAGTACTTTAAGAGTGCGTATTAGTACCTTAAAGGTACATATCAGTACTTTAAGAGAGCGTATTAGTACCTTAGGGTACATATCAGTTACTGTAAGAAGGTACAAAGGTACATATCAGTGCTAAGAGAGCGTATTAGTACCTTAAGGGTACATATCAGTTTTAAGAGTTTAGCGTATTAGTACCTTAAGGGTACATATCAGTGTTTAAGAGTGCGTATTAGTACCTTAAAGGTACATATCAGTGCTTTAAGAGAGCGTATTAGTACCTTAAGGGTACATATCAGTGCTTTAAGAGAGCGTATTAGTACCTTGTAAGAGGCATATATCAGTGCTTTAAGAGTGCGTATTAGTACCTTAAGGGTACATATCAGTGTTTTAAGAGAGCGTATTAGTACCTTAAGGGTACATATCAGTGCTTTAAGAGAGCATATTAGTACCTTAAGGGTACATATCAGTGCTTTAAGAGAGCGTATTAGTACCTTAAAGGTATATATCAGTACTGTAAGAGTGCGTAGTACAAGAGAGCGTACCTTAAGGGTACATATCAGTGCTGTAAGAGTATTAGTACCTTGTATTAGTACCCTTATATATCAGTTCATATCAGTACTTAAAGGTACATATCAGTACTGTAAGAGTACGTATTACATATCAGTACTTATTAGTACCTTTTCGGTTTTGTACCTTAGGGTACCGCCCAGCGACAGCAATGTACCTTTTTTTCTGACAGCGTGGTAAGTTTATTTCACAAAATGCCTTATGATCCCAAAAATCCCCAAATTAATGTTATTTATGAATTAATAAAAAAACATTTTTACCTAAAATATATATTTTAAAACTTTAAAAATAATAATTTAGACGTTTACACCCGTTTGTATTCAAGGTGTAAAGTAAATATGTACATATATTTTAATTGAAGTTTATACCACATGACATTATTTGAGTCATTCAATTTAAGCTTTTGTTGAAAATGGTATAAAAGTTGCTCTGATCCTGTTAGCCTGAATTCCTAGTTAGTTTCTCTGGCTGTTAATTAGTTTCCAGACACCTGTTTCATTTCTCCTTGATTTGTTTAAGCCTTGAGTTGACTTTCTTTTCGGTTAACATGGTTAAGTTCTTTTAAGTTAACATGGTTGTATTATTTATTCTCCTACGATCTCCTGAGTGTTCCTTGCTTATTTTGTCAAGACTGATTTTGTTCCTACAGCCACAATGTGACAATATGAATCAAACACAAGTTTTAATTTGTTCTACATTAGATTAGCCACTTATTTATCACTGACCCATAGCAAAACATAGCTGGTGAAGCTACATGAGCTTTCTAGTCCCGCTAGTTGACCATTGAAGTCTTGCACGTCAAGCTAGCCAAGCAGCCTGTGTCACGCCACCATCCAAAACACAACATACAGTATGCTGGTCATTTCAGCAGGGCGTTCCTTATCAAAATGCAACAAGAAATGACAAGTGCATGTATTAACATACATTATGCTCCATATCCCGTACTCGGGCGCACACAAGCGCTAATGAGCCGTGTCTTCAGGAGACCCGCCACTTTCCATGCTGATACACACCCAACAGCCACCTCAGGGTCACGCTCTGAAAGGAGACGCCTTTCATTTGAGCCACCTAATCTCCAGGAGGAGAGGAGAAGCACCTTAATGGGGAACGGAGCCAAAGAGGTCCCTTGTATCCCTGGACCACAAAAAAAAAAAAACTTGCCGTTAAATCCACACTGGACAATTATGGACGGCAAATGAGTGAAGATGAATGTGTGTGAGCTTAGGCAGGGGTCCGACCCCGAAGTGGCAGTCCAATCCTCTCCTCTAACAACCGTGGTGTAATGATGTGGTCCCTTTTGTAGGGAAACGTTTTGCTTTGGACCAAAGATTCTTGCTACACACCAATTATCCCTTAGGAGACTAATGACTACTCTAATCTGCATGTGATGGCACTCACACACACACACACACACACACACACACACACACACACACACACACACACACACACACACACACACACACTCTCGTCTCCATACACCTAAGCAGAGTGGAACTTTAAATTACAAGAGTGAAATGCAGTGATCTCTAAAGATGAATGTAGATATAAAGGCTGATAGCGTCTGAGTGCATACAGTACAAAACACACGCTTATCAAAACGATGAGAAGGAATTTCACATCACAGACGTTCTGCTTCCCACCGATTCGCTTTTATGTGAATAGATAGAGAAAATATGCAAGCTGTCTGGGTTCAATTGTAGCCACTAAGTGACATCTTCACAGCCACAAAAGACAGTAAATTTAAATCCTGAACATCAATTTGAATCTTAATCAGTATTTACTTTATTATTCAAAGGCTTTAAAATGTTACTCTTAAAGGGTTAGTTCATCTAAACATGACAGGGGGATTCAGGGAAGCAGAAGGAGCCATGGATCTATATGCAGCAGTGTATTTAAAAAAAACAAAAACAAACCAGAAATTCAGGGGAATGGAAAACATGTATAACAATTTTGCAAAAACCACCATATATCGCAAAAAAGTCTTTACACTCGCATGAGGTGGTTTTTCAGGCAATTCGAAAAAGGAATATTTCGCTAAACGGCAATGGAAACGCATTTACAGGTCACCTGCTGTACATAAAAGTCACATGATCATTCTTTAAAGATGATGTGGTATGTTTGTATTAAACTCATAAAAGACAAAAAAATTACAGGAATACTGGATTCTAAACAACAAAGAAATGCAACAATTTATCAAGACCTCGAAGCAGATATGAGGGAGAAACACCCAGAAACACCTCATATACCCCTTTTCCACCAAGACAGTGCTGGTGCTGGTTCGGAGCCAGAGCCTAATATCAAATCAGTCTTTCCACACCCAAAGCACCAGCTCTGAACCAGGAAAAGTGGTTCTTAAGTAGCACCAAAACATTGCTGGTCTAGAAGTAAGAACCGCTTGCGTCAGGGGCGGGGTTACCGTGACCAACAAGATGAACAGAAACTTGTGACTGCCATGTTTGAAATAGCAGCTAATCGAGCTAATAGCTGCTCGAATGTAATGTCTGTCTATACAAATTATGGCGAGCTGCATGGATACACTGGATTTGCTGTGTTTTGATGCCGATGTAGGATCGTCATTGTTGATGTTGCATGTTGTTCGAGATGCATCGGCGCTGTGCAGACCGATCGCCGTACAACGAGAGCATACGACTCACGCATTTGAATTGCTCATGCGGTATTTTGATATCATACGCTGATCGGTCTGCGCAGCGCCAATACATCTCGAACGAGCCTGGTGTGTGTTTGTGTTTCCCGTTGCCTCCCTAGCGTTGCTGAGAAAGAGGAGACGTATACAGTGACGGAAGACCTGGCTCTGTGGTGGCTCTCTAGCCTGTGGAAAGGCAAACCGGTTCTTAGAAGGCTCGTCAGTCGAACCAACTCCGAACTGGCACTAGCACTAGCTCTGAACTAGCACCCGGTTCATGCTGGTGGAAAAGGGGTAAGTATATAAGAGGCTTTCCTTGCCATTAATGCTTGGATAACACACCTAAGTCTCCTTCGATTAAAAATAATAGCTACTGCGGTGGTGGCTGCGATATATGTAAACCTACCAACATCTGTTGCCATGATTTTTGGAATGACGTTTAGTCGGATAACATTGGTTAATGGAAACGCTGTCATTTTGCAATAGTTAAAAAAAAACAATTTATCAACATTTAGAAAATATCACAAAAGATTGTGCAAATCTATAAATGGAAACCAGGCTAGTGAAACACAAGGAAACCAGGGCTTAAATACACACTTTCCCAATGAAAGTGCAAAACATCCATACGTTCATCTTCTGGAGAGACATGTCCCCCGCTTTATACGATGAACACTTTTATTTGCATTTAAACATTGATCGATGAATATACAGTGCCCTCCACTAATATTGACACCCTTGGTAAATATAAGCAATAAATCTGCATTGTTTATCCTTTTTTTATATTTCATTAAAAAAAAATTCACAAAATTCTAAACTTTCATTGAAGTAAAATAATTGAAAGTGTGAAGAAAAGAAAATCACATTATAAAAATAAATGTTTTTCTCCAATGCACGTTGGACACAATTATTGGCGCCCATTATGAGTAAAATATCTCTGAAGTATATTCTCAATCATAATTGCATTTTCTTTAGCACACCAGGGTGACTATGAATATGAAATTGTCCAGTCATGACTTCCTGTATAAATATGAGGAAACACAAAGGCCAAATTCCCTTAATCATTCATCACAATGAGTAACCAAAGAATATAGTTCTGATGTGCAGCGAAAGATTGCTGAGCTTCACAAAACAGAAAGTGGCTGTAAGAAAACAGCTAAAGCATTGAAAATCCCCGTTTCACCATCAGGGCAATAATTAAGAAGTCCAATCAACTGAAGATGTTAGGACTCTGCCTGGAAGAGGACGTGTGTCTCTATCGTCCTAATGCACGAGAGGAGGAGAGTTTGAGACTCTCCCAGATCACAGATGGAGAATTGCAGAGATTAGTTGAGTCTTTGGGCTCAGAAAGATGAATTTTTTTTTTTTATCAAACAACCCCTACATCAGGACAATGATCCAAAACAAACATCAAAATCAACACACAAATGTGTCACCGAGCACAAAATGAAGCTTCTGCCATGACTGTCCCAGTCCCCTGACCTGAACCCTATAGAAAATGAAGGAACTGAAGAGAAGAGCTGGGAATCTGAAGGATCTGGAGAGATTCTGTATGGAGGAATGGTCTCTGTTCTCCAAACTCATCAGGCATTATAGGAGAAGACTCTAAAGGATGTTGCAATCATTGGGTGCCAATATTTTATAATTATATTTTCCCCCACTTTCAATTGTTTTACTTCAATGAAAGATTTAGCAAGGTTAGAATTTTGTGGATTTTTTGAATGATCAAAAGGATAAACAATGCAGATTTATTTTCACTGCCGTCTTTGCTCATATTTACCAGGGGTGCCAATATTAGTGCAGGACACTGTATCTATACTCTTAAGGCTCTCTACACACCAAACTGACGGTCAGCCGTCGGCCAACGCTGGGCTGTCATTGTGCGTCTGTCCTCTTAGTTTTTTGCGTTGTGTTCTGCACTGTTTGGCACTAGTCTGACCGCGTCTGAAGTTTTTTGGCCAAATGAGCATGTTGAATTGTGTCGGGCAGTCAGTAAGATGATTCTTCCAATTATACATCTTCATGTTACCTGAGCACTACAATACGTGAATATGTGATTCATATTCAAATATGAATCATATATGTGATTTATTATGGTAAGCAAACGTTGCTTTGTTTACAGTTTGTATATCTGTAGTCCAAAAGCCAGTGTTGCTACCTATCAGATTGTGCTACCAACATTATATTTGCATTGTTTTAAAGGTAGTGGTAGGTAAGGACATTAATAAAGCCTCAAACCACATGAATATGATACTGGTAGTACAATCTGATAACATTTTGCACATTGTGCTACCTACTGTTTTAATGGGAGGTAGCAACACCGGCTTCCCTTTCTGATGGACAAACACAGACTAACCCTTTAAAATGGCTTTTGTGTCTTTTTTTTTGACATTTAAAAAAAGTGCAGGCAGTGACTTGTTGCCTCGCTGCCTTAGGCCTGGGACACACTAGACGATTTTAAAATCTTAACTGATTTTAAAACTGTGGGAGACCCCAGACATAAGGGCAGTTTCAACCAATGTTTAGCATTATAATCATCCGAATGCACACACTAGAAGATTCGTCCGGACCGCGAGACCACACACCTGTCAATTGAAGTAATATTTCCACAGACTTGATGACAAACATTTCAAACGTGACTTGAGAAGAATAACAAATGGAGGATGATCAACGTCGTCAGCTGGTTCTCCTGGCATGAGTTTTGTTTTATGGGAAGAAAAAAAAAAGAAAAAATGTATAGGGGTTATTGGGGGATGGGGGTCTTCTTTCTCAATACTATTCTTTTGAGGCATGTTTGTGGCTGCCAAGCTTCAGCTATAGAAGCACGCAACATCCGGTTGGTGAACTTGCTCGCTCTCATTGGCTATCGCGGCTATCACGTCAGAGGCAGCCCAAGAGTCGGAAATATCAAACATGTTTGATATTTATGATTTGGGATTGTGCAAATTAATCTTAATGATACCACACAATTGAGGATTGTTTGGACAAAAAGTTGGTTTCAAAATCTGGCTTAAAATCTTCAAGTGTGTGACCAACACAGGGAAACTGATTTCCCTAAAAACACTCCCCATTTACAACATACATTTCCTACCCAGAATCATTTAATTGCATTGGATAGAAGCAAATAGCCACATATTACACTGATATTTCCACAACAAAAATAGACAAAGTTCTTAAGGTCACACAGTCGTAACCTGTAGCAGCTGAAGTCTTGAGCGCACATACCATCCTGTGAACTGCAGAATGCTAATATTGCTAATCCTCCTCCAGGGCTGCTAGCGCAAACGCCGGCTCACTTTTCTTATGCAAATGGAGGAGAGCGCACTAATCGCACTGGACCCGCCGGGGGACTTGCAGGCTGCCAGCAAATATTAGAATTATAAAGAGAAAAAAGGCTCACATTTGTCTAAAAATAATTAAAGATAAAGACTACAGAGGGATGACATGTTGTTGCCATGGCAATGAAGGAGTGTAGCATACTGAGAGGTGAACTTTTCAGGACACGCACACAGAGAGAGACATATGGAAAGAGACCAGTTAGTCTAGCATATCTCCTGTGGAGTTACCTAAGGTCAGAGCTGTGGCACAGCTGTTAGCGCACATCAGCTTGAAATACTGGAGATGTGGCACTCACAGTTTGAATCTGCCCATCCCATACTCACATTATCTATACAATAAAGAGGCCACATGCAGGTAGTGCATGTGTGTGTGTGTGTGTGTGTGTGTGTGTGAGTAGAGTTCATCATCGCCTGCCCTCCCTCATGCTGCACAAAACTCACATGACTTCTCGTGGAACACATAAGGAGTTATTATAACATATGAGATCACGTGCCCACTGTTGGCGGACAGGGGTCTTATTTCATTTGTCTTTATGCATTAAAATATACACTCACCTAAAGGATTATTAGGAACACCATACTAATACTGTGTTTGACCCCCTTTCGCCTTCAGAACTGCCTTAATTCTACGTGGCATTGATTCAACAAGGTGCTGAAAGCATTCATTAGAAATGTTGACCCATATTGATAGGATAGCATCTTGCAGTTGATGGAGATTTGTGGGATGCACATCCAGGGCACGAAGCTCCCGTTCCACCACATCCCAAAGATGCTCTATTGGGTTGAGATCTGGTGACTGTGGGGGCCATTTTAGTACAGTGAACTCATTGTCATGTTAAAGAAACCAATTTGAAATGATTCGAGCTTTGTGACATGGTGCATTATCCTGCTGGAAGTAGCCATCAGAGAATGGGTACATGGTGGTCATAAAGGGATGGACATGGTCAGAAACAATGCTCAGGTAGGCCGTGGCATTTAAACGATGCCCAATTGGCACTAAGGGGCCTAAAGTGTGCCAAGAAAACATCCCCTACACCATTACACCACCACCACCAGCCTGCACAGTGGTAACAAGGCATGATGGATCCATGTTCTCATTCTGTTTACGCCAAATTCTGACTACCATCTGAATGTCTCTACAGAAATCGAGACTCATCAGACCAGGCAACATTTTTCCAGTCTTCAACTGTCCAATTTTGGTGAGCTTGTGCAAATTGTAGCCTCTTTTTCCTATTTGTAGTGGAGATGAGTGGTACCCGGTGGGGTCTTCTGCTGTTGTAGCCCATCCGCCTCAAGGTTGTGCATGTTGTGGCTTCACAAATGCTTTGCTGCATACCTCGGTTGTAACGAGTGGTTATTTTATATTATATAGTTGCTCTTCTATCAGCTTGAATCAGTCGGCCCATTCTCCTCTGACCTCTAGCATCAACAAGGCATTTTCGCCCACAGGACTGCCGCATACTGGATGTTTTTCCCTTTTCACACCATTCTTTGTAAACCCTAGAAATGGTTGTGTGTGAAAATCCCAGTAACTGAGCAGATTGTGAAATACTCAGACCGGCCCGCCTGGCACCAACAACCATGCCACGCTCAAAATTGCTTAAATCACCTTTCTTTCCCATTCTGACATTCAGTTTGGAGTTCAGGAGATTGTCTTGACCAGGACCACACCCCTAAATGCATTGAAGCAACTGCCATGTGATTGGTTGATTAGATAATTGCATTAATGAGAAATTGAACAGGTGTTCCTAATAGTCCTTTAGGTGAGTGTACTGTATTCGCTGTGTGGTTCCTTACAAGGGGATCATTACACCTGGAGATTCATAAGCTGCCATTGAATGATGCCACCAAAAAAAAAAAAAGAAAAAAAAGTGGCTGATAGTCCTGTAGGGCAAGTTATTGTATAAGAAATGATGTTGCGGTGTTGATAGTTTCATTATGACGATAACCATCCCCAACACATCTGTATATGACACCAAAGATTTCTCATTGAAATCAATGGAGTACCCTGTGCATTGAAAAATGACGCTAAAGGAGTACCCTGTGCATTAATAAGTGACGCTGAAGGGAACTGACCAAGCATTAATATGTGACAAGTTAGGTGTGAGACCGTGTTGGAAATGAAGAGGCTCTGAGAAGTACTGAAGTGATCTAACACTGCAGGCATCTGGCAAAAGCAGCTATATGATGACATTAATACAGTACCATTAATTTGATATGGTCAACTTAGAATCATGCAGCATAATAAAACCTGAAATGGCAAATGGAATTTGAAGTGAAATACTGCATTGAGGGGAAAAGTCACACAGTGAGACAAAGAAACTTCCATTGATTTTATTTTGTCATGCTAGAGGATCTACCATCTGCCAGGCACAACTATGATAAAATGTCTGCCAAAGAAACAGCAAAAAAGCCTGTACATCTCATGCTTGGCTGGTCAATATCTGTTTAGTCTCCTGTGCAATTAAATTGATCAGTTGTGCTGTGTTGTACAATTCAATTTTACTTACAAAAGAAAATGTATTACAACATAATGAAATCACTACAGACACACGCTAATGACTGCCTTTGCCTCAAAACAGACATCTTTTGTTCGCCGTGTAAGCGTGTGGTGTCATGACAATTTGACTAGTCAAACTATAGAGCACTTCAAATCCTCATAGCTCAAACAGTTTCTCCTGTGCATGGACCATTTGGGAGGGATCAAAAGATGCAAACAAGAGGAGGAAGATCAAAGTTTAACTCCCACCCTTCTTTCTGATCTTTTTTCAAAAGATGTCTGATGCACTCACAAAGAGTTACAAAGACGGCATCATAAGCCTGGCACGACTGTTAAAGCCTCATTTAGCTACTTTCATAGCTTAATTACTATTCGCAGTTTGCCAGCAGGGAGGCGGCCTAATGTATAGTGCCTCCTGCTGACTGACGCAGCTGTTTGAGTCACGCTCGAGAAACGTTTTAGGAAATGAAACCAGCGGGTCCACGGCAACTCTAAATTTAATCCAACCACAGGGGTTAGTTAGCTACTTAATGTGGATCTTATGGTTCTAGCACACTGCAATCCTGATAAAAGCTTGCGTTACAAGTACAATAACACTCCCCTCCACAGGAGATAATGAGCCAATGAATGTTTCCAACTTGACCACGGGCTTACCTTTTTTGGCATATTAAAAGGTTGGGTACTAGGGGTTTAACGGTTCAGATTGCTCACGGTTCGGTTTGTGTCACGGTTTTAGGTTCACGGTTTCGGTACAGTTCTGTATTTTCTATGTTCAGGGAAAAAAGGACTACTGTCAAATAAAAATAAAGAAAATGAGAACAAATCATTTAAATACAAGCAGCAGCACAAATAAATACAAGCGAGCAAAGATACAAATAAAATAAACAGTGCTTTTCTAACATTAGTATTCAGGTACAGAATTGACCAAATGTAAAATAACATTGCATATTTGACTGTATAAATTAAAGATTAATCCTTATTAAACTTACTAAAGCTATTCAATCAAGAACAGTGCTTGATGTCCTTGTCTTTTGTTGTTTGACATTAAACAGACAGCAGTAAAGGCTACTGCCACTTTAAGACCTAATGCACAGATATGCGTTGTCTTTCTCGACTGTATAAAGTTCACTTAAGGCATATACAGACTATGTATGTTAGGAGGATCTCATCAATATGGACATGTTGACATACTTTTTGTGTGAGTTTGTCCATTCAAGCGTAAGACTTGAAAGAGAACTCAATATTTGCACGCTGTGAGACGTGTGCGTGCTTCTGATGAGTGCGCCGAGATCAGCGCGCAAGTTCTCATTCGCGTCTTCTGGCTTTTGAATGTTTAAATTAGCAAGGCTTACATGAGTTTAGTTTAAACACAGATTGCACCATGTGCTGTTCAGGTCTCGCCTGCGTTCACGCACTACACCCGGGTGATGGCGGCGAAAATGACTGGTCAAACCATATTATAGACGCGTCATCAGATTTGAGAATTCACGCAATGCGCATTTGTGCAAGTGTGTGCGCCGAACGGTGTGGTTCGATTTTTTACTGAGAACCGTTTCACCCCTACTGGTTACATGCATTTATTTATTCTGATGTCGTTCTAAACCCATCTGACAATCTTTCTTCTGTGGAACACAAAAGGAGAAATTCAGAATTCTGAGTCATATTTGGTTTTGTCTTTTTGGCAACTGTGCAAAATTCACTTTTATAAGGTGTTTGAACACCGATGTGTCTGCAGTGTGTGAGAACAACAGACTATAAAGGTAAAAAAATCCACTCACTCAAAACAGTCTTCTTGATTCAGAGTCCCCCCTACTATGATGTCATCGTAGGGAGAAGCCCCACCCAGCGCAGGTGATGACCTGCCCTATCAGCATAGACACAGCCCTGAGTGAGAAGCACATGCTGCATCCCAATTCGCCTAATTATACTATGTCCTAAAAGTATGTACTCTTTTTGTGAAGAAAAAGTACATAGTTTTGAGTGTGTAGCAGAAGAGTATGCAAGCTTTGAGACACACTACTTTGTCATCTTTAACAGATTCTGTCGCTTAGTTGCATGCATCCCGTCACCGTTTAAACTGCCGTGTTAATCGTCACAGTTCAAATCCTCCACATTCAATTCAATTTCCAACCGTATCGGAGAGAAATGTAGTAGCACGTTGATCTGCCATTTGAGGCTCATCCTCATGTGCAGTTTAAATATAATGATGCATTTAGAAGTTAATGTCTAAACATATCATTACAGTTCACAATGCTGTTGCAGGTGAAACATAATGTGGATAACACTGAATAAATATATGTTCGTCAGGTTAAATACTGATAATTGATCACTCGAACCCCTTAATCTAAACCTCTCTAATTAACGGCCGGACTCGCACATCCGTCATGTTTGTAGTTTTTTAACACTTTTTATCTGCGTTTGTAGTTCTAATCGAATCCTCATCCAACTTACAATGGGTTGTGGGTAATATCAGGCTTGGAAGAGGTGGGCCAGAGCGCGGTTCGGTTGGGCTCGAGTGCGGGTTGAATGCAGTGTGAGCGCTAACCGTGCCAGAGCACGTAACAGCTGTGCGCTACTGTCATCATTATGACAGCAAACACCAAACTATTACTACTTGGATACACTTTTCGATTAAATCAAGTATATTTAGGTTTATAACGGTCCTGGTTCTCACCTTATCGATGAACATGAATTGTAGTTTGTGAGTAAAGCTGCAAATTCCTCCATCAAAGTCAGCTGCCTCCATAATAATCTTCTGATACGTGCAGTGCAATCAAGTGAAAATCACTGAGCGCCATAAATTATAAATCTATTAGGCAGTCAATTAGCGAAAGCGCTTTTCTTCCGGTCTTCATCAAAACAAAAAGTTGCATTGTGAATGACGCAAGCGTGCTCCGGCCCGGTACGTTAAGTGCAAGTGTGAGTGCAGGCCAGAGTGGGGAGGGGGACAATCGCACTCGGGCATGGTACAAGGCAACCGTGCCTAGTGTGAGTACACTCTTATTTTACATCTTGTAAAAAGGGGTATAATAGGTCCCCTTTAATAGTCAAGTCATTTTTATTTGTATAGCGCTTTTCACAATACACACTGTTTCAAAGCAGCTTCATAATGTTAATGTTTGAATATCTTAATATGTTCATGCCTTATAGTTCAATTTAGCAGATTAGAGCTACGGATAAAGTTAGATTTACATTTTGCGACTATATAAACAATCAAGCAGCTGAGATTTGCTATATAGTATACAGATATGAGTGTACCGCAATACATCTAAATGTGAATATGCAAATGAGATTTGAGAGATATAATGCATGTTCCCTTCGCTAACCTGTGGAAGGGCCCTTCGTTTGGAACACTCCTACAAATGCATCCCCTTCCTGAAGTGCCCTTCAAGGGTGCAAAAACTCTTGGGATTTGGAACTCTTGGTTTGGAATTTGCCCTTGCAACAACTTGCTATAGGATATAAGGAATAGTCCAACCAGAAATAAATTCTGTTATCATTTACTTGCCTTCATGCCATTCCAAACTCTAAATAACTTTTCTTTTTTTCTGCAAAAAACAAAGGAGGATATTTTGAAGAAAGTTGGGAACCAAACAACACTGGAGCCCATTGACTTTTATATAGACAAAACAACAACAAAAACACTGATTCTGCTCTACAGAAGAAAGTAAGAAATTCGTTTTGGATAAATAAATAAATAATGACAGAATTTTCACTTTTGAGTGAACTATTAATTTATTAACATTCTGGTATGCATTGGACACCTTTTCCTGATTCAGTCAATGTACTGCGAATGGCATTTCATATTGACTATACATTTGAGCACCATGGTATTATCCCTGGATCACTTTTGATTCTCTATATGTTTGTGTTGTTCACATTATATGCACTTACGCACAGATTGCCAACAAAACACACATTTGATGCAGTTTCACTCACCGCCTGCGGTTTCCACTCATGACCGGGAACAAATGAACACACTTGCAGAACTCCGTTGCTGCTCCGGAGAAACAAACTGCATCCACTGTTCCCTTAACGCTGGGATATTTGGGAAGCTGAACAAGGCTATCTTTCCCTCACAACCAGAAACACACTTATTTAGTGACACTGTTGATGTTGTGGTCTAAAAACAAAATGACAGCGCTGCCAACGGCTCACGTAACCGAATGAAGCTCGATGATGGGTGGCTCTTGCTCTCGCTCTGGTTGATGTGTGCGCACGCTCATCCAGGAGAAATGCCCATACAAGGAATTCCACCCTTTGTGACGTCATACAGGGCCATACTCAAAACAACAAGGAGTGTATTTGGCACAGAAATACTGTCATACGTCCAACTAGTTTTTTAAACTTTGTCCATGTTTAGCATGAGAATCAACTCTTTAACAGTGTAAATAAGTCAGAATTCATGAAATAGCATTAGACCCCCCCCCTCCTCCCCCTTTAAAGAAAAACTGTATGAAGTTTACATTAATGACAGCTTAAAATAACAGTACAAATCAAATCAAATGATTTTCATACATTCCTTAAAAGTTCACCACACAAAGCTTTGTATGGTGTTTGTTGTTTTTGGAGTTTGATAGTTGAGCATTGTATGCTTTCATCAGCACGAAAATTCTTCAAAACGTCTTCTTTAGTGTTAAACAAAAGATAGAAAATCATAAAGGATTTGAATGACATGAATTATCAGGCTCTTTAGAATTTATGCGCATCTTGGCGTTTCTATCCAGTGTTTTTTTATTTATGTAATATCCAAAAATACACAATTCACTGTGTGAAGTGTGGTGTTCAGATCCCGGCAGTTCGGTCTAGTTTGGTTGCGGTTCTGTGTCGGGGTTCGGACATTCATGCTCCATGTGTTTGCCTTCTGTTGTTCTCTGTCTTGTTGAGTGAGCGTGCAGTTTTTATAAATAAATACATTTCAAACATTATAACGATTCAAAAATATTATTCTATTTGAGTTCATGTTATTTTGGTTTTATACGTTTTTTTTTAGCATTCATTTGAATTTTAGTTAAATTTTTAGTCATTTTGTTAAGTGCTTTTGTCATTGTATTCATTTTTTATTTTTTATTTTATTTGTTACTTTATTTTAATTTTAGATAGGCTATTTATTTCCAGCTAATAATTTGAGTGCTTCAACTTCAAACTTATTTCAGTTTATTGCCAAGGCAACATTTCTAATTTTCATTTAGTTTAAAATTTTATATTTTATTTCAATTAACAGAAATGTTTTTAATAGTTTTAGTTGATGATAATAACCCTGATTTGAGTTAATTCATTTTATACGTTTTTTTGTTTGTTTTGTTTTTACATTAATGGCACTTAAAAATAAGAGTACACATTACAGTATATAACATTTCTTATTGTGTAAAAAATCTAATGACGAATGACACAGGTAAATTGTATATAGACTAAATTAAAACCAGTCCTAAATTACCCTTTATAAAACATATTTTAATATCAACAAACAAACAGGTTTTTGCATCACTTCTCTTGACCTATCACATGTGGCTAATTGAGCTCTTCGCTGCAGATTTTACACTCAGAGAAAGCTGGGACCCCTGACAAAGGCTCATAAACTAGTCTCTATCATCATGGCCTGCAGCCTCATAACCTTTGATAGCCTGGTGCAGGGGCCAAGGTCACTGTCGGTGTCTGACACCTCACATCTGACAGGCCTTTGTTGCATTACCCTCCTTTCTCTCTCTCTCATTTTTGGAAACTGGCTAAAATGCAAGAGGTCACCCTTGCAACTCTGCCATACTCCATTAACATCACCTTATCCCAACAAATCAAGCTCTGATTGTTCCGTGTTCTCAGACAAGCGGACAGAATTAGCATTTGAAAGCCCAATCAAAAGCCAAAGTACTTAAAGAATGCTTAATTATGTAGATAATCAATACCCCCTGCACCCCTCCCCCGCCACACCCGTGAACCCATGACATTTCCAATAAAGAGCATGCATAAGAAATGACAGACAAGTCAGCCGCCTTCTCCTTTTCTCCAATCAAATCTCTCTGTAGTCACTGCTTATTGATGTCCAAAAAAACAGTCAGCGGTTCAGCTCGCAGGTTTTTAGTACACAAGCACATTTGCTCATTTGAAAAAACATGTGTCTATGTACACACTGCAGCTAAATATACTTTCTTTTCTTTTCTTTTCTTTTCTTTTCTTTTCTTTTCTTTTCTTTTCTTTTCTTTTCTTTTCTTTTCTTTTCTTTTCTAACTCTTTAAATGATCCACACTCAACTGTTAGTGGTATTATAACAAAGTGGAAGCAATTGGGAACAACAGCAACTCAGCCACAAAGTGATAGGCCATGTAAAATCACAGAGCGGGGTCAGCGCATGCTGAGGGTCACAGTGTGCAGAAGTCACCAACTTTCTGCAGTCAATAGCTACAGACCTCCAAACTTCATGTGGCCTTCAGATGAGCTCAAGAACAGTGTGTAGAGAGCTTCATGGAATGGGTTTCCATGGCCGAGCAGCTCATCCAAGCCTTACATCACCAAGTGCAATGGAAAGCGTGGGATGCAGTGAAGTACGCCGCCACTGGACTCTAGAGCAGTGTAGACGTGTTCTCTGGAGTGACCAATCACGCTTCTCTGTCTAGCAATCCGACAGACGAGTCTGGGTTTGGCGGTTGCCAGGAGAACGGTGCTTGTCTGACTGCATTGTGCCAAGTGTAAAGTTTGGTGGAGGGGGGATTATGGTGTGCGGTTGTTTTTCAGGGGTTGGGCTTGGCCCCTTAGTTCCAGTGAAAGGAACTCTTAATGCTTCAGCATACCAAGACATTTTGGACAATTTCATGCTTCCAACTTTATGGGAACAGTTTGGGGAAGGCCACTTCCTGTTCCAACATGACTGCGCACCAGTGCACAAAGCGCCAGTCCATAAAGACATGGATGCGTGAGTTTGGTGTGGAGGAACTTGACTGGCCTGCACAGAGTCCTGACCTCAACCCTATAGAACACCTTTGGGATGAATTAGAGTGGAGACTGTGAGCCAGACCTTCTCGCAGATGCGCTTCTAGAAGAATGGTTAAAAATTCCCATAAACACACTCCTAAACCTTGTGGAAAGCCTTTCCAGAAGAGTTGAAGCTGTTTTAGCTGCAAAGGGTGGGCCAGCTCCATATTGAATATCTATAGTCTATAAAATGTTAGTATCACTTAGGCTCCTTACAATTTGAATCAAGTCACGAATCAATTTATTTTACATGCAGAAGTGAATTAAACTTCATTAAATTGGTGATATTAAAGATAAGTTACACAACATTTCTATGATTCTTTGAATGATACCATATATGAGTTTTGATTGTTGAAGGTCTTGCCTCTCTTGTAACCGTATTTTTCAATCTAAAAAAAAAAGTCTGAAGGTGTGACTGGATCAATGATAGATATAATGCGTCTTTGAGGTGAATTTACCCTTCAAATGACTCTTTAAGGTGCACTTTAGGCGTAAGACGTGTGATTAGCATGACAGGTGTTTACCTGTCGATAACCAAACCAGATGTGTATCTGGTCAGTATGAAGCTGCCCTGCATCCCTGTATCCCAGTATCCCTGCTGTTCTTTTGTGATAGCAAAGAAAGACGCCACAGACTACTTTAAGACGAAGGTTTTGGCGAGTCAGATAGGTCTCACACACTCACACTCAGGTAAACCTGATGACACAGCTCAGTATGGCAGAGCTCTGCTGGTGGCTTTAAAAGACTGAATTATGAAAAGGGAACATGAGAGAGATAACGAGAAAGCATGAGATTACAGGAAGAGTATCAGTAATGACCCAATAGACCCGTTAATACACATTCAGGCAGAGATGACTCGTGTAAATCAGACTGTATGAGGAGAAACAAAGAGACGAGATTAACCCGTTCCCACAGATAATACACGGCTCATTCATGTTCTGCTGAACCCTTTGAACTCAGTAAGATTTTAAAAAGAAATATGCTTGTGTGATTTAAGGTGGTATTTCTATAAAAGGTTATTTCAGAGTTTCAGTAATATGCTCTTAATTTATTAATTATAACTTTTTACAAAAACATTTAAAAATCTTCATACCCCAAACTTTTATATGGTAGTGTATATTTTCTATTTGATCCAGCACATTAGAACTTTTATGATGAGGAGATGAAATCTAGGGGAGCGCGGCCACAACCTAACGCGGGGTTAGTTGTAACACGCATGGTTTCACACTTTCCTCACACGCCAGGATGACCAAACTTTGTGTATTTACTCATTTCCATATCAACATTATGATATTTAGAGAAACAATGCGGCAAAATTAAAAAAATCTTTGGAAGATATTACTGAACATTTATTAAACCATAGCAAAAGTAAATTTCTTAAGTTTATTTTTCATCTCAGTTTGTTGTGTTTATTTAAAATAAGATAAATCTGATATTATTGTAATCTTCTATCTGTTATTTAACAGGTGAGATGTTCTTTAATGCTGATCTAACAGCAGAAGACACGAGCCGGGGTTAAATCCCAGTGGAGCAGGCGGGGCATGTTGTCACACTGCGTTACAATGAGCCCCTATTAGAACAGTGCTATTATATTCTATACTTTATGAATTCTGTTGAGAAACCATGAGAAAAGGGTGAATAATGAGAGTCAGTGTTCAGAAATTATTCATTATTATGATGTTTTTAACTTATTTAGCGATGTTTTTGTTGTCAAACTCAAACATTTGTATATTTTTAATGATTTAAAAAAATTCATTATTTTATTTAAAAAAGTTAATAATTGTATTTTATTGCCAAAATATTTTAGTTTGTCCTGTATATTTTTTGATTATATCAGGTAACATTTTAAGCTGTCATTGCTCATGATACCTATGGGGCATGTTGTCACATTTCACTTCCATTCTTTCGGGGTAAATCAGGAAAAAAGTATACACTGTATTAATGAGACAAAACCACATATTTGTACTAGATGTGTGAAATTAATGTGGGAAAAAATAAATACTCTGAACCACAAGTGGATTTACACAAACTGAGACAGTCGAAAAGCGTTAGGTTGTGCCCCGCTCTCCCCTACTGCATAACAGGAAGCATCAACATAATACATAAAAAAGTGATGGACTGAAATATACTCATATATTAAGATACACAAAAGACTTGAGCAGGCATTCTCAAATTGTGGACCTGAAGGTTCCAACCAAACCGTGGGACAAAATATCAACTGTAGCACCATTTTACCATTTCTACAATTTAAAGTGAGCAGCGCGTCAAAACAACGGTTCATACCACTAGCGCTTTATGGCAATAATCGGCACTATATATTCTAATATTTTCATCTAGAGCCAAACACACTTCCTTCAAGCCCTTTCTGCTCTGTGTGCATTGCTTCTCCCAGCTAAAGACATAAAGCGTTTTTTTTTTTTTTTTAAATCTACATTTAGCATTAGGCTTATTAATCAGCATGTTAAGAGCATTTCATAAACAATGGGGAACACATTCACTATTAACTATGACTTTTGCCTCAATAAACTCCTAATTTACTGCTCATTAATAGTTAGTAAGGTAGTTTTTGTAGAGTTTAAGTTTAGGTATTAGGTAGGAATAAGGGACGTAAAATAAGGTCATGCAGAATAACGGCCGTTTCACACCACAAGCGTGAGCAGCACGTGAGCATTGCATTTTTTTTTGGCGTGCATGTTAAGCAATGAGTGCATTCACACCGGGAGCAGGAGCATCGCGTGAGCACCAGTAAAGCGGGGGTTTTGACGCCGAGTCTATTTTTGCTGCGCCGCTCACACTCAATTAAAGTGAAAGCACACTTTTCATGGACAAAATAAATATGATTTCACACAAAAAGTGCTCAAACTGCACATAATAATCATGTCTAGTGTGTTTTAACAAGAACTGGAGTACGTCAGAAAATAAAATGAAGAATCAAAAATACTTATAGAAGATTTACCCATTTAAACTTGCATTTCATTATTCAGTTGGGGTGAAAGTATGGTGGGTTTCAAAAAAATATGAAAATATGATATATAAACTTTTTTTATGTAATAGGCTTTCACAGACAGGTATATACAAACCCGATTCCAAAAAAGTTGGGACACTGTACAAATTGTGAATAAAAACAGAATGCAATGATGTGGAAGTTTCAAATTTCAATATTTTATTCAGAATACAACATAGATGACATATCAAATGTTTAAACTGAGAAAATGTATCATTTTAAGGGAAAATAAGTTGATTTTAAATTTCATGGCATCAACACATCTCAAAAAAGTTGAGACAAGGCCATGTTTCCCACTGTGTGGCATCCCCTCTTCTTTTTCTAACAGTCTGCAAACGTCTGGGGACTGAGGAGACAAGCTGCTCAAGTTTAGGAATAGGAATGTTGTCCCATTCTTGTCTAATACAGGCTTCTAGTTGCTCAACTGTCTTAGGTCTTCTTTGTGGCATCTTCCTCTTTATGATGCTCAAATGTTTTCTATGGTGAAAGATCTGGACTGCAGGCTGGCCATTTCAGTCCCCGGATCCTTCTTCTACGCAGCCATGATGTTGTAATTGATGCAGTATGTGGTCTGGCATTGTCATGTTGGAAAATGCAAGGTCTTCCCTGAAAGAGACGACGTCTGGATGGGAGCATATGTTGTTCTAGAACTTGGATATCCCTTTCAGCATTGATGGAGCCTTTCCAGATGTGTAAGCTGTCCATGCCACACGCACTCATGAACCCCATCCCATCAGAGATGCAGGCTTCTGAACTGAGCGCTGAGAACAACTTGGGTTGCCACACACTTTGCCACAGTCCCTTTTAAATGAGCCTTGGCCCAGAGAAAACGCCTGCGTTTCTGGATCATGTTTAGATATGGCTTCTTTTTTGACCTATAGAGTTTTAGCCGGCAGCGGCGAATGGCACGGTGGATTGTGTTCACCAACAATGTTTTCTGGAAGTATTCCTGAGCCCATGTTGTGATTTCCATTACAGTAGCATTCCTGTATGTGATGCAGTGCCGTCTAAGGGCTGAAGATCACGGGCATCCAGTATGGTTTTCCGGCCTTGACCCTTACGCACAGAGATTGTTCCAGATTCTCTGAATCTTTGGATGATATTATGCACTGTAGATGATGAGAACTTCAAACTCTTTGCAGTGTTTCTCTGAGAAACTCCTTTCTGATATTGCTCCAGTATGTTTGGCCGCAGCATTGGGGGAATTGGTGATCCTCTGCCCATCTTGACTTCTGAGAGACACTGCCACTCTGAGAGGCTCTTTTTATACCCAATCATGTTGCCAATTGACCTAATAAGTTGCAAATTGGTCCTCCAGCTGTTCCTTATATGTACATTTAACTTTTCCGGCCTCTTATTGCTCCCTGTCCCAACTTTTTGGAATGTGTAGCTCTCATGAAATCCAAAATGAGCCAATATTTGGCATGACATTTCAAAATGTCTCACTTTCAACATTTGATATGTTATCTATATTCTATTGTGAATAAAATTTGTATGATGAGATTTGTAAATTATTGCATTCCTTTTTTATTCACAATTTGTACACTGTCCCAACTTTTTTGGAATCAGGTTTGTCATGTTTTAGCACTACCCAAATTAAACCTGAGTGTGTTTTTTTTATCCGCAGTTTGCTGTCTTGCCGGTTTTCTCTCTTATAAACATATTGAAGTATGACTGTAACAACATGATCGGAGCTGTTTTCTTGGTTGTGTTTGTTGTTTACCACTTACATGAGAATGTTGTACACACCCCATGTGTCAAGTTTATAAATGACCAACTTCTAAAAACAAATGTATAGTTGTCTTTGTAAAGAAATGTTTGCGTATCTTTGGAGCCGCTGCTGTGATGCTGTACAAACACTTCCAGTGTGAATACTCTCGCACGTCTGCAGCTGTAGTGACAGTGTAGTTATGCTGACATGAAGCTGACGCGAAGCTCTAGCTCGTGGTGTGAATATGCATGCTATTGAGCAACTAGTTATTGGTGAGAATTTAACCCTAAAATTGTTACCAAACAAGGTTATAATTGGGAAAATTATTTGTAGATGGCAAGGAAAGTTTGAACTTTGAAAAAGGTTTTTTTTTTTCAAATTTTCTGTCAGAATAGGAAATATCACCTCCTCTACAGGCGATTTAACTTGTGGTTTGCCTCAGGGTTCTATTTTAGCACCTGCTACATTTACTTCCCCTGGGCTCTATTTTTAGGAAACATGGCGTTTCCTTCCTCTGTTATTCTGATGATATGCAAATGTACTTGCCTGTGACTAGAAACAATAAGAGTGCTCTTAATACTCTATCAGTGTGTCTTCATGACGTCAAATCATAGCTTTCCAAAAATATTCTCCCTTTGAACACAGATAAAACAGAAGTTATTGTCTTCGGCCCCTCAGGGCAAGAAATCAACTTGACCTTGAGTATCTAAATTAAATTGTTTCTCCGCAAGTGCAGAATTTGGGTGTGGAGTTTGACAATTGTCTGAAATTTGACAAACAATCAGTTCTGTTTTTCTTATCTTCACTTACTTTCTAAAATCAAACCCTTTCTTTCGGAGAGTTCTCTAGAGGTTACAACCCATGCTTTCATCACATCTCGACTGGATTATTGCAACTCCTATTACGGCATATCAAAGACTCAAATCTCCCGCCTACAAGTAGTTCAAAATGCAGCAGCTGAGTTTCTGAAGGGACAATTTGACCATGTCACTCCCCTTCTGAAATCCCTACATTGGCTGCCGATTCACTATAGAATCGAGTTGAAAATCTTTCTACGCATCTACAAATCATTAAATAATCTTGTATAACCTATTTGACAAACGTACTCCAACCTTACGCTCCCTCAAAAGATTTAAGATCGGCGGGTTCCTAGAAGTGGCGGGTCCCACTCTTTGGAATAACCTACCAAATCACATCAGAACAGCTTCCACTCTATCAGAGTTCAAATTCTGTCTTAAAACCTTTTTCTTTGGCTTTTAATATGTAGTTCTGTCTGGTTCTTATGGCGATTCTAATTGTTATGATGCTCATTTATGGTGTACCCTTAAGCTTTTATTGTACATCGCTTTGGTTGGCCTGTGGCTGTTTTTAACGTGCTCTAGAAATAAACGGAACTTGAACTTGAACTTATTTTAAGCAAAATATAAAAATGGTTCAGACTTCAAGAGGAAAAGCCGGAATCCCCATATTCCCGCAGTTTTATCAGTCACATGGCCTTCTGCCATACACAGGTATATATATGTAAAAGTACTAGTAGCCTGATAAAACATCTGATCTTACCTTTTAATTTTCATATTCAACTGGGCTCAACTATATATTTTTTATTTTTTAAATCTCAGACGCCACTGCTTTGGCTTTCGGGACCCAATATCCTCCTCTTTGATGACTATTTAGGATTTTTCTTTTACAAAGTACTACTGCTGCCCCCAAAAGCGTATTTTCCGGACCTCCGATGGGAAGGGAATTTAGAGACCGGATCTCTTAGAACCTTAATTGAATATACCCCTGTTCTAGAGACTGGTGGAATAACACTAACACATCTAGTCTCAAGGACATTCCCCCCTGGAGGAACCTGAGGTGCTCAAGGGCACTATCGCTATCAGTTGAAGGATTGTCCCATGGGGTTTTAACTTTTATAGACCCAATGAAATCAATAGGTTTTGTGGCTTTCAGTCAATGTCTATTAGCTTTGAGCCCTCTATATGTTAGTGTACTTCTAAAAGTTGACAAAAATAACTCATCTTGTTAACAAGGGTGAATTTTTCACCAATAAAATGCTCTATAAAAATGCCCCCCCCTCACACACACACTAAATTATAAATACGACTGTCATAGAAAATCATGGTCTGTTGAGCCTCTTTGTTGGACGCCAAAATCTATACGCTAAAAACAGACAACCTATTAATATATCCACTCCAACTTCCTGTTTCAATAGGAAATATACTATAACTGAAAATAAATATTAATCGTTTTTCAGAGGATCTTTACATATAAGCTGCACCAGCAAATTTCAGCATGTTCAATGCAAGGATAGCATTAAGATCCTGGGAAACATCAAGTGAACTAATGTGATGTAATTTTGAACAAAATCCGGTCAAAACGATGTTCATTTGCTGGTTGTTTCAGGAGTCTGTTTCTGGAACAGTTTGCTCCTGTTGGTAAACACCTTCGAATTACCATTGGTCCATGGTGATTATGTAATAGGTGGGTGTGGCTATGAGGCTCCACCTTCTTTGACTTGGAAAACTTAACCGGTCTATTTCTTCTGTTCATTATTGTAAGTGTGTAATAGCTGTTTGTGAATGTAAACGTTCAGCAAAGTTGTAAAATTCAAAGTGCACAATAAATAAAGTTACTCTAACCGTCTAAACAAGTAGTTGTTTTATTTGAGTCCCACTGCGTCGCGGTTCTATGTGACTAGAAAAGACATCCGCATAATGCCCGCCATGTTGTACATTGTCCACCCGCAAACAACTTGACCAGCCCTCAAACACGTCTTTTTACTGACGAATGAGTTCAACGCAGGATTCCAAAACGCTTGCTCTTGAAAGATGGGTCAGTACTCAATTTATCTGGACCAGCCGCTCTTCAGAATCACAACCTGTGCGCATGAATAATTATTGATGTATATATTTTCTACCAAGTGTTCAAAATACGTAGTTTTGTGTTTTATATTGTGTACGTTTCCGGCTAACTCCCGTTATTACTGTCTTACTGAAATTCTTCTGCTCATCAGTTGTGGGCCACTATTCCCTAAAACTGTGTCTATTAATGCAGATTGTCAGTCGTTCTTACTACTGTGAGTAAAGATAAAGGATGGAGCAAGATTTGTTTTGCAAACTTTAATGTTCCATCAGTCAATCACGCTAGTGCTGGGCTAACGTATGCGCTGTTACTGATACAGTCCCCGCATGTGCACCGCGATAAATTAGAAACATACATATGGGTTTGTTGATGGACACACACTTGTTAATGTTGTTGGTGAGGAAATACAGCTGCAACATTTCATAATGTACCTCAAACTGAGTAGCGCCTCACTGAGAAGCATCCTGATCAAGTCGTCCTTGTGATGAAGGTTCGGGTTGAATAACTAGTTCTTCCAATGTTTCATCATTCATTGTCACTGAGCTTTAGGAAGCGGAGATGAAATTTATGGTAATGGATATTTAGCATCTGATGTGGCGCAGTAAGTGGTTGACAACAGACTGGGGCATCTGGCCAATCAGAGCAGAGCAAGCTCACGGAAAGGAGGGATTTAGAGAGACTGACTGAGAATCATTGAAAAATGAGGTGATGTGTAATGTATATTATGAGAAAATTAAGTTTTGACCTTTGATGCATCTAAACCTGTTGTAGGAGACCTTAAAAACAAAACTTTTTTTCCTTTAAAATAGCATAATAGGGGCACTTTAACTGTTGTTTTCTTACTGCTGTTATTTTTATTGTGCGTTTATTTTATTATTGAGAAGAAAGCATATATTTACATATTCATCTAAAAGCCACTCAGCAGTGTGGACGGCGTCGGGATGTTCGCTAACAGTGTACCACTGAAAAGGTATTTTGAACTTCTTTTTACCCCTAAGCAAAGAATGAAAAAACATCTTCGCTGTGAGTATATCAGGGTCTTTATGGAAAGTGTCTAATGACATCAATAATTCAAATTGAGAAGGGGGTTTAAATGTTCTGAAAGTTGTATTATAAGAAATCAGTTTCATACAAAAATCTCTTACATGGGCTTCTGGCCTGGCAAACATCAATTCCATCTTTTCTATAAAAAATAACATTATGTTTTTTTCAACAGACAGCGGCCAGTCTAGACAAGGTCAAGACTTTGACAAATGACCTCAATTACACCCACATCTCCCTCCTGACTAACAGCAGCGAAGCTCCAGAAAGCCTGTCGACGGCCATCAGTTAATCTCTAACACACACAAACAGCAGCGAACAGAACCACTGACAGGACGAGATCACACACATTCGCACTAGTTCCCCAGTTCCCAATGTTGTCTACACCAGCTTTGAAGTAGCAACCGAGTCAGTGGAGGTAAACAAACGAGCACAGAGGATGTTTCTGCGGTGGTTTTATCAAATCAAATCCTTCTGCTGCCGAAAGACAGCGAAGAGTGAGAGGCTCCTGGGATGAGAGCGTGGAAACTGCCAAACACCAGCCAGCTTCGAAATGAGATTATTTCTGGAGGAAATAGGTGCAGAACAAACGTGAGCTCATTGGCGGCGCACACACACATGCCTGCCTGAGAGGAAAATGTACTTGTAGGCTTTCGAGCACCAGAGATGTACAGAAACAAAAAGTCAGAAGCACTTTTGAAAGGGAATATGACATTATGAGTTGATTTGACTTTGTTAGAAAACATCCATAGATCTCAGAGGGACATGCTCATGATAAAGAAACTGACAGCAAGAAATGGCGATGGATGACTTTCATCCTTCCACAAAACACACAGACTTCAAGACAACAAGGAAGGAGATAGGCCTGCACGATATGTATTGAAATAAAACCAATATCGTGATATGGCTTAGTGTGACTGTCAAATCGCGCAGACTATAATTTAAGTAAATTATTTGATGACAATCCATCAAAATAAAAAACTTTTTAAATGGTTTAATTAAGATTAAGATAAAAAAATGATTTAAAAAAATTCAAATGTTTAATAGTATTATTGCAATGTATTTCTTATTTTATTATATTTAATAATAATCACAGTAAAATCAGATTTATTTTTATTTTCATACTGAATTGGTTAATAACAGTGTGAATGTGGCCTTTGAAAACACAAGTGGAAAGAGATAAAAAAAATATATTTGTACACTCAAATTTTTCACGTTTTTCCCAAATCATTTAACCCAAAAAGGATTTCACAATAGCTATTCAAGTTATCTGGTGATGCTTCCTGTATTTTTTCACATTGCAGACAAACAAAATCACAATGCCAGGGTTTTTTTCAACATTGTTCAGCCCTAAACTGAGAGTCGCACACCTCTCACAGGACGAACCCCAACTGGCTTCCAAAGATGCTCTCATATTACAGGGGTCTCTTTGTGGATGGCAGAGTCAAATCGTTTCCATGGTGATACATGCAGCAAGAACCAATTGCCTCCACTTCAAAGGCTGAACCACTTAAAAGTGCAGCAGCCAGAGAGGGAGAGAAATAAGAAAGTAAGAGAACACCTTATCTCCTCTCCTGATGGCAAAACCCTTTACCAAGCATTACTTTCACAGCCGCTTCCTGTGCAGAAAACGCCCAGCTCATCAGCCCAAACACAAAGCCTGCGCAGACTTTACCACTCGCTGACAGGATACACTCTCTCTCCCTGATACCTTTGTAGGTGAGTTAAACTCTGGTCATCATGATACTATCCAGAGCTATAACAAGAAATGTGTCCTATGAAAACCCTAGCTAAAGGCTTGAGCTCATATGTGGTAATTTAAGGCCAGAAACTCTTTACGCAAATATGCAAACACATTAAGTGCATACCTGCACTCTTGCAGTAACCAACCTCCATACTGAAGGGGGCGATAGAGTAGGGTCAGAAACAAATACTGAAATGGGTCAAAAATGCCACCAAAATTAACAAAATTGCCCCCTAATTTAAGATAAAGTGGAAAAAAGGCCCACGCACAGTTAAACTATAAATGTATGTATGTAAGATACATCGTCTTGATGCACTGGGACACATAATCAGTGATGTTCCCTGGGATCATTGGGTGTTTTGTGTCTTTCAACACATCAGACACCCTCTTCCAGGTGACCAGGCCCCAACATACGTCCCAGTAGCAACTGCCCATGGATCAGCCCTCTTGATCCAAAGCCACCTAGTGGCTTTTTCTGAAGCTTCACATATGGATTTGATGGTTGTTCTCTTTGCCACCTTCATAATCCCAAGCCAGCTGAAGACTTTGCAAAGTGATCGCCCTGCAAAGCCCCTACGGCCAATCTCTATGGGCTCACAGTATGTCTTACAGCCTTTGCCCCGGCAAGTCTCCACCAGATCCCGGTACTTTGCATCATACTTAGCTCATTTGCCTCTTCCATCTGCTCTTCCCAGAGCACTGTAAATTCCAGCATAATCAGCTGTTTTGTGGCCTCAGGGCTAATTATCATGTCTGGACAGAGTGATGTTATTGCAATGTGTGGTGGGAACGGTTTACCCAGGTCAATTTTCAATAGCCAGTCAGAGGCTATGTAGAGGAGGCCCAATCTTGTTTTAGCATGTACCTGGTGTGTCTCTCCAGCTTTCACAAAACAGATTGACTTTATGGGGAACAGTGTTTTTTGCTGGTATTTATGGATTTAGCTATACTATCAGCAACTGCCCTGAGCATCTGGTTATTGCGCTAGCAGCCTTCCCCCAAGGCCTTTCGCGCTTGAGCCAGACTACATGATGTTTGTCCATTTGATCTTGCTCTGAGATATGCCTTCCCATTTCGTCCATGCTCCCCTGTTACCTTAGCCCCACCACCCAACAAACTTGCTCCTCTTCTACACCTGCTCGGACATCCTGGTGTATCGGGTGGTGTTGATCTTTGCCCCGAGCCTTGCCAACTTGGACCTATGGGAAATATCCCAAACCTGCTCTGCCAGTTGCCACATTTCCCACCAATACCTTCTGCCTTAGGCAGGACTTCACCAACCTCTACTGTCCTCACCTCTACACCGGGGCTGATGACACTTTTGGTCCCTTAAATCTGTAGGGCTTCTCTCATTCATGCCACCATAAACTCTTCAATGAGAGCAGTGAATGGGAGCTGCAGAGCATTACTGGCTCCATATTGTGCTACACTCCTTAACTCTTGGGGAAAACCCGCTGATCTATCTCTCTAGAGATTCAACTGTTGACAGTGGTGCCACATAGACCAACAAAGGCCACAGGTTTCATGGTAGAATGCAATTCCTGACTTGTCTACCTTGCTGAGCCAATCTTCAAGCTCTTTTTTGGCCTTTTGAATAGTGTTCTTTCAGTGTAGAATCACAGAGCTTACCCAACCACACTAAATTGGCTTCTCTGTAATAGAAGCCATGGCCATTCCAGAGAGTCAAAAACATAATTTGTCCACCATATTTCTTTTCTTTCTTGACTTAATGGGTCTGAAACTTATTCTTGCCCAAGTGATAAGTTTCTCCAGGCCTTGTAGAATCCACCTGTTCCCCAGGACAGATGTTGTTGTAATTGTCAGGTCATCCATGAATGCCCGTATCATGGACTGTCATACACCAGACTTTGTCAGTGGGCCCCTGCACTCTACCTCGGCTGACTTGTCCACCATGCTCATAGCAAGAGTGAAAAGAACCACCAAAATGGTGCAGTCTTTTCTGGCCCGGGTATGACCTTCACCCTGAATTTGCTATAATAATAATCCAAGATCAGGTCCTTGATCTTCCCGGGAACATGGTGGAGCTATCTATGTGGTATTGACCCATAAGCATTTGCCAGGTCCAACTGCAGAAAAATGAGGTTGCCTCTATTTTCACTGGCTTCTCTGATGAGCTGCGTAACTACTCTGGTATCCTCCAGACAACCTGGAACTCCTGGAATACTGCACTGAAGGGTCAAAGTAGCTGAATCAGTCAGCCTTTGGGAAACAATGCTCTAAAAAACTCCCTCAGCAGATCTCCACTGGTCCACTATGACCCCTACGCCAAATTACCCTCAAGATCTTCCACTGGTGTTGGTGAAGCTTGGAGCAATGCTTATAAATGATGTAAGGTATTCCACTCGGGCATGGAGCGGAGGCTGAGCACACCTTGATGACCTCAACCTCTTTCAAACTTGGCTCTCTTAGATCAAACTCTGTTGTTGGGGGAGCAGGACTAATGAGACCTTTATTAAGTTCAAGCTCTTGTGCCCTCCTTGAATCCCTCAGGGTCTCATGGAGAAAACAATCTACCTCCTCAGTTGGACACAGTTCTTACACATCTTTCAGCAGATACAACTTATACTCATACTTGGTAGATCATTTACATGTGTTGATAACCTTGTAAGAGATTAATGTTGCAGTGTAGACAGCTTCAGTAATTGTAACTGGAGTTTTGGTAAGTGAAACTGGAGTGCATAACTCACGATAGACTGAAATAACTGACCGATTCAGTGATAGGGAACATTCTTTGCTCGTTTTCTGTATATAACTTATTCCCAGCTTGAATAAATGTTTTGTTTCATGCTACTAAAATAACCGATGTAAAGTCCTGATTTTATAACACCTAACAAGCAATTAACTAATTCATAAATGGCTTGCATTGCTATTTCTTGTAAATGTGTGAGATTTGTGAGAAGTTACAAATGGCCAACTCTTACGTTAAAAATAAATTCGACTAAACTGCTCAGCAGAATTCTCTTCAAACTATTCACTTGAAAGTGAGAAAATTGACGGTTACCAAGTTACCATTATAATCAATATAGCGCCCCCCTGTGTTGACACTGAGAATCCAACATGTACAACATGTTCACCCAAAAATGAAAATGATGTCATCATTTACTCACCCTCAAGTTATTCCAATCCTGTATGAGTTGACAGTAGCCATTGACTTCCATAGTATTTTTTTGTCTTTCCCTACTATGGAAGTCAGTGGAAGTCAAACTATCTTCTTTGTGTTCAACATAAGAAAGAAACTCATAAAAGAAAGAAACTTGTGCTTTAATTGCATTGTGTACTATGAATTGCAGTCTGACGCATTTCAGAATGCAATGATGCACAATATCAATCAATAAAGCCATAAACGCCTATTTTTTACATAGTGTTATGGGCCATAATAAAACTTACACGCAACCTTACCGCAAACAACTTGTGGTCATCTATACTGCATTATCATCGTTATTACTGGGTGTTACATTTTGTAATCGTAGTGTGAGTTTGGTTTGCTTTAAAGGGTGTTTCGATAAGTAGGGGAGCGCGGGCACAACCTAACGCGGGGTTAGTTGTAACACGCATGGTTTAACACTTTCCACACACGCCAGGATGACGAAACTTAGTGTATTTACTCGTTGCCATATCAACATTATTTAGAGAAAAAATTTTGCCAAAATTAAAAAATCTTTGGAAGATATCACTGAACATTTATTAAACCATAGCAAAAGGAAATTTCTTACTAAGTTTATTTTTCATCTCAGTTTGTTGTGTTTATTTAAAATAAGATAAATCTGATATTATTGTAATCTTCTATCTGTTATTTAACAGGTGAGATGTTCTTTAATGCTGATCTAACAGCAGAAGACACGAGCCGGGGTTAAATCCCAGTGGAGCAGGCGGGGCATGTTGTCACACTGCGTTACAATGAGCCCCTATTAGAACAGTGCTATTATATTCTATACTTTATGAATTCTGTTGAGAAACCATGAGAAAAGGGTGAATAATGGGAGTCAATGTTCAGAAATTATTCATTATTATGATGTTTTTAACTCTACTGTATAGCTGTATTTAGCAATATGTTTGATGTCAAACTCAAACATTTGTATATTTAATACATTACAAAATGTCATTATTTTATTTAAAAAAGTTAATAATTGTATTTTATTGCCAAAATATTTTAGTTTGTCTTGTATATTTTTTGATTATATCAGGTAACATTTTAAGCTGTCATTGCTCATGTTACAGTGTACCTCACCTATGGGGCATGTTGTCACATTTCACTTCCATTCTTTCGGGGTAAATCAAGAAAAAAGTATACACTGTATCAATGAGACAAAACCACATATTTGTACTAGATGTGTGAAATTAATGTGGTAAAAAATAAATACTCCACAAGTGGATGTACACAAACTGAGACAGTCAAAAAGTGTTAGGTTGTGCCCCGCTCTCCCCTACTCCCTCATTCAAATGAACCACTCTGAGAACCCTGAAAAAGTGTGAAATGTCTTGTCCGATATCCCTGGAGGTTGAGTCTGTGAGAGACTGATGGAAAATGCTGAATTTTTGTATTGATTATTGCAAATGAAAATTATATTTAGGTAATAACTGATTTGTGAACAAAGTCTGATGTAAAAGGGTGAGTGGTTTACCATTTGCGTGTAACTGCTTTTTACTTTAAATACTTAAGTACATTAAATAAAGTAGCCTACTTTTGTACTTTTACTCAAGTAAAATGAAAAAAAGATGAGTGCTTATACTTTTATTGGAGTAATATTTCATTAGGGTATGTGTACTTTTCTTCAAGTACTTCATCCATCACTATATATTACGCATTATGTGAACTGAGACAAAATTGTCCATTAATTAAGAAGCTTACATTACTTAACCACATGACACATGCAGGATAGCTGTGAATAAAGACATGTAAAGGAATGGACGAGGTGGAACAGAGAGAAAAACAGACTGAAATAAGAAAAAGTGCAAAATGGGCCCAAACATGCTGCAAAAATCTATCAGAATTATAACTCAATTTCCTCTTTAATAACTCGCTGAAACAGATAACAAAAAAGTGTCTTTTTCATAAAGAGAAGGGCCAGTGAATCAATACCCATATAAAAGCATGGTTAGAGTCTCCTCAGCAGATAGATGCGCTATATTTCACCGGCCCTCCCCGCCCGCCGTGCCTCCGGCATGCCGTCCAGCAGTGATAAAGGGACCTCCAAATCTAATTTTTAATGTCCTTATCCAGCATGAAGGGCAACTGACCAGACAAAAGGGCCGAGCTGTTGCGTTCAGCATGAGAATAACGAGAAAAGGAAATGTCGTCTGATACGAGAGAGTGTGTGGATTTGAAGAACAAGAAAGTTTGAATTAAAATTCAAGGCTCACGCTATCCATTAGAGATAACAACAATCTAACGCAAGCTACTCCTTCTTTAAATGGACTAAATTATGATTTAATATAGTAGAGTGTGCTCTAATGGACTAAATTATGATTCAATAGACTGCGTTTATGAATCCTCCTCCACTGTTACTGACAATGTTATCTTTCTGACGCTACACTTGTGATAGTTACCATGAACTTAGTTTCATGTAGTCAGATTTTGATCAACTTGCTTTTTCTAGTAGAGAACCATCCACTTAGACAGGAGAAGGACTGACTTGTAAAGTGACCAAGTTAGTTTATTTAGTTTTTTTGTGCCCATTAAATACAAACCCGATTCCAAAAAAGTTGGGACGCTGTACAAATTGTGAATAAAAACAGAATGCAATGATGTGGAAGTTTCAGATTTAAATATTTTATTCAGAATGCAACATAGATGACACATCAAATGTTTAAACTGAGAAAATGTATACTTTTAAGGGAAAAATAAGTTGATTTTAAATTTCATGGCATCAACACATCTCAAAAAAATTGGGACAAGGCCATGTTTCCCACTGTGTGGCATCCCCTCTTCTTTTTCTAACAGTCTGCAAACGTCTGGGGACTGAGGAGACCAGCTGCTCAAGTTTAGGAATAGGAATGTTGTCCCATTCTTGTCTAATACAGGCTTCTAGTTGCTCAACTGTCTTAGGTCTTCTTTGTGGCATCTTCCTCTTTATGATGCGCCAAATGTTTTCTATGGGTGAAAGATCTGGACTGCAGGCTGGCCATTTCAGTACCCGGATCCTTCTTCTACACAGCCATGATGTTGTAATTGATGCAGTATGTGGTCTGGCATTGTCATGTTGGAAAATGCAAGGACGACGTCTGGATGGGAGCATATGTTGTTCTAGAACTTGGATATCCCTTTCAGCATTGATGGTGCCTTTCCAGATGTGTGAGCTGCCCATGCCACACGCACTCATGAACCCCATCCCATCAGAGATGCAGGCTTCTGAACTGAGCGCTGACAACAACTTGGGTTGTCCTTGTCCTCTTTAGTCCGGATGACATGGCGTCCCAGTTTTTCAAAAAGAACTTCAGATTTTGATTGGTCTGACCACAGAACAGTTTTCCACTTTGCCACAGTCCATTTTAAATGAGCCTTGGCCCAGAGAAAACGCCTGCGCTTCTGGATCATGTTTAGATATGGCTTCTTTTTGACCTATAGAGTTTTAGCCGGCAGCGGCGAATGGCACGATGGATTGTGTTCACCGACAATGTTTTCTGGAAGTATTCCTGAGCCCATGTTGTGATTTCCATTACAGTAGCATTCCTGTATGTGATGCAGTGCCGTCTAAGGGCCAAGATCACGGGCATCCAGTATGGTTTTCCGGCCTTGACCCTTACGCACAGAGATTGTTCCAGATTCTCTGAATCTTTGGATGATATTATGCACTGTAGATGATGAGAACTTCAAACTTTTGCAGTGTTATCTGCTCCTTTATGATATTGCTCCAGCATGTTTGGGGGAGCATTGGGGATCCTCCTCTGCCCATCTTGACTTCTGAGAGACACTGCCACTCTGAGAGGCTCTTTTTATACCCAATCATGTTGCCAATTGACCTAATAAGTTGCAGATTGCTCCTCCAGCTGTTCCTTATATGCACATTTAACTTTTCCAGCCTCTTATTGCTGCCTGTCCCAACTTTTTTGGAATGTGTAGCTCTCATGAAATCCAAAATGAGCCAATATTTGGCATGACATTTCAAAATGTCTCACTTTCAACATTTGATATGTTATCTATATTCTACTGTGAATAAAATATAAGTTTATGAGATTTGTAAATTATTGCATTCCTTTTTTAGTCACAATTTGTACAGTGTCCCAACTTTTTTGGAATCGGGTTTGTAGCTGAAACTACTTTAACACTGTTTATCATTGTTTTATTCAGTTGTTCTTACAGTACCATTATAATACTCTCTCTCTCTTATGGCCTGTCCCTTCATTCTGATGTGAGACGAGTTGTTTTCTCTGTTGTGTGGAGGTGAACCCACACATATACCTCCACACCTACCCAATTCCCCTGACGGGTGGAGTCCGCCTCCCTGACAGATTGCGCCTCAATCTGGCCTCTGATGGGGGAAGTAAAACGGTTTTGTCTTTTTTCTTTTCCTTGCCCAAATTTCCAACCCACTAATTATCTCCTAATTATCTCTTTGATTAAGGGGAGAGAGAGAGAGAGAGTGTGTGTAAATGTGACAGTCAATGTGATGAGGATTAATGGAGCTGTTGTTCCAGTGAATGATGTAACAACGATGCCATTGTGAATTACTTCTGTACACTTTCAGATTTAATATGATTAAAAGCATAAAATTACAAAATCATTTACTTTATCATTTCATTTATCTTTGGGAATAATCCAATCTTTCTTATATCTTACTACAAAATTAAGCAAAATTGTGAATACTGTGATTATTTTAAGTTAGCTGCACAATAAGGCCCAATCCCAATTCTATTTTATACCCATTCACCTACCCCTTGCCCCTTGAAACAGAGTGGCAAAGCGTAAGGGTGAAAATATTCCCCTAAGAAACGGGACACCACTACTACACCATTACACATCATCATACCCCGTTTCTTTTATTAGTGTCCTGTAACATTTAACCAGTAACAGCAGTGACGTGCGTAGGCTATATCTAACAGAAATTAGGCGCGAGCACATTTAACAAATGACTCACTCCCAGCGTTGTTTTGTGCTGTATTTGGACTTAAGAAAACGACACTCATTTTCAGTTCAAAAACGTATGAGCCTTCGAGTTTCCTAAGACGATACAGAACATACAAGATTGGTGAAGCCGCTTTTCCATTGGGCCAAACTGCTCTCTTCGTTGTTAACCATTCCATTATGTGCCGATCTGAGCCGGCTGGTACGGTACGGATATGGTTTCGTTCTCTACTGTGATGCTGCGATAACAGAGCTCTTTGCAATGTAATACAAACAAGTCAGTTGTTGTCTTGGTAACGCAAGAGTTTACGGTTTACAGACGATATGTGATGTAACTATCAACTGCGTTATGAAGGATGACCAGATATTTTTTTAACTGCATTATTAATTTGTGACACATCACTCAAATAGCATGTTTGTTTCAAAGGCATTCCTTTCTGTCCTTCAATCCGTGCAGACGTGTTTTTCTCTCTGCTCCCTGCTGGCTCTCGCGCTGTTTTGTTTTGTCTAGTGTTTCGTCTCTTCTCTTCTGTTATCTATCTCCTCTCCCACTCATACAAAAAATCCCACCACGTGACCACGTGTACTGTGTCATGTTTATGTTTATGTTTATGTTTTGTTGTGTTTGCTATGTAATGCTTGCTAAATTGCATTCTTGTATTTCTGGAGAGCGTAGGGCGGCGCCTGAATAATCGGCTGCGGCCCGGAGGCTTGCTCCAAACTTCATTTCGTTATACTGTACTTGTACATGTGTAATGACGAATAAACTTCAACTTCAACAACAACAACAACTGTTTAGCAAGCTACGGAGAAACTGGCAGCCAGGCAACACACAAGTGATCGATCCCGAGTGGCAACAACACTACACGCATTCTAGCAGCACGGTAGTCTGTGTATGCAGGGAAACTCCTCATACCCCTTCGCTCGTAGTGTGGTCCTGAAAAATCTTCGTTTGAAGGGCTATCTGGCCCTTCCCCTTACCCCTACCACTCCAGCCAAAAGAGAATCGAGACACCCCTACCCCTTCACGTGAACACACAAAACGAAGGGGTAGGGGAAAGGGAAGGGCTAAGGGGTAGAAATGGGATTGGGCCTAAGTGTAAATAGCCCGCCCTTTTTGGCAGAGGCTATTTACACCAACTCCGCCCACTGACGTCTGATTGGGCCAGAGAAAATTATGGAACATGCTTGATTGTTAACAGTAACAATAGTGTAGGGCGTGTGGCAGAAAGTTTTGATGCAAATCAACCTGCGTTCAAATCCACCTTTTGCTGAACTCACTCTACTCCCTTTTTCCATCACATATCAGATCGGAAAGGCATTTATTTTCAATAAAAATTATAAATTTTTTCGAAAAGCGAAAATAAAACGTGTTTTAACGCGTTTAATAATAAAGTGTTTATCGGATAGGGTTAGGGAGGGCTTTATTGTCCCAATAAGGCGCATCCATTTAATAATTATAATAAATATAATAATTTACACTCAATGTTATTATTGCATACTGCTTAATGTACGACAGCACTGAGGTGCAAATAGTATCTGCCATTATTTATAAGTATAAATAGCATCTAACTACTATTTACACTTATTGCAAAGAAAATGCTGCTATTTTCACTAAATAGGCATTGCCTTATTTTATTGCACTTATTTCCTTTAAGTGTTCAAGTTAGAGATCTTTAAGATCCGTGACTTTGACATGTTTTAATATCATCTCGTTTTAAAGTTCAGTGACAACATCAACATTAGATATAACATTAGAATAGTTTCACTTCATTGTTTGCATCCTCAATCATAAATGTTCACAGAAGTATCTTAGTAGCTAAAAATACAATCGTTCAAAAATTTGTTGGCAGTAAAATTTTATGTATTTTGGATTGCTACATTGGTGCATATAGAGTAAATGAAAACTATTAAATAGAATTCTTCATTGTCTTCATTTCATTTCATGGAAACTATAGATTTGCTTAGTCGAAATAATGCTCTTCTGAAATAAAGTAAATAACCAATTTCAGACCAGATGCAGACCAGACACATTCCAGTGGCACCAGAGCTTATGATAAAATAGGCTTTGTTTTAGATTCCAGCAATTTAATAAAACCATTCAACGCTATTCTTGAAATTAGGCTTTCAATATCCCACAAGTCACAAGAAGCACATTAGCAGCAGCGTTTCTGCATAATGTGTCAGGTTTCAGCAAGTGCTACGCATTAGAGTATCAGGTTTTCAGTGTCAGCCACAAGCTTCACGTCAACAGCTCTAGTATTAGCTGGCCCATAATGCCCTGCTGTCAGTGAGTCAGCTTCATTTTTGTCAGTAATTGGGCCCCGAGTTGGTGTTTAAGAGACCATACTAAAAACCCTATTGTCACTTCTCGCACATTAATGTTGAAACATTTTCCATTGTGTCCTAATAAGGTCCTTCGAAGTTCAGCAATCTCGACATCTCCGCTATGAAGAAAGCGAAACAGCGCTGATTGGGATGAAGCTATTTCTAAACCAATCGTTCTTTCTGATGGCTCTATTTTAACCTTACCAGTCTTGCATAACTGAAATGTCATACTGTACTGCTGGGAGCCCGACTGTTTCAGTGGACACATTATCATTAATCTCATGTTCCTGTGAAGCCTGCTGTCAGGATGCTGGTGGAAGGGCTCTGGTTCGGTCCCTTCCCTGAAATGTGTGTTTGTCAGTGCACTTACACACACATATACAGAACTGGTCAAAAGTTTGGAAACATTACTATTTTTAATGTTTTGGAAATAAGATACTTTGTTCAGGATTCATTGATGAATAAAAAGTTAAAAGAACAGCATTTATTCACAATAGATATATTTTCTAACAATTTAAATCTTTACTGTCTCTTTTTTATAAATTTAACACATCCTTGCTGAATCAAAGTATTCATTTCTTTAAACCCCAAACTTTTGAACGGTAGTGTATATTGTTACAAAAGATCTCTATTTTAAATAAATTCGGTTCTTTTTATTCATCAAAGAATCCTAAAAAAAGTGTTTCCAACATTGCTAATAAATCAACAAAGGATTTCTGAAGGATCATGTGACACTGAAGACTGGAGTAATGATGCAGAAAATTCAGCTTTGATCACTGGAATAAATGACATTTTAAAATATAATAAAACAGAAACCAGTTATTTTAAATTGTAATAATTCACAATATATATATTTTTTTTTTACGTTTTTTTAGCTAACAGCGATTTAGTTTACTTATAAGACACTTTTCAAGCAGCAGGCAATGGAATGTATTTATCAGAAATGAGAGAAATCGAGATTATAGACTAGAGATTATAGACTGTTTTACCTGACTGATTGTTTAAGAATTTATTTCTGCAGTGGTCAGGATCTATCAAGAGTGCTCCAACAGTGGTGAACCGGCCACAGGGTCATGGGCGGCCAAGGCTCATTGATGCACGTGGGGAGCGAAGGCTGGCCCGTGTGGTCCGATCAAACAGACGAGCTACTGTAGCTCAAACTGCACAAGAAGTTAATGCTGGTTCTGATAGAAACGTGTCAGAATACACAGAGCATCTCAGTTTTTTATGCGTATGGGGCGGCACAGCCGCTGACCAGTCAGGGTGCCCATGCTGACCCCTGTCCACCGCCGAAAGCACCAACAGTGGCACGTGAGCATCAGAACTGAACCACGGAGCAATGGAAGAAGGTGGCCTGGTCTGATGAATCACGTGTTCTTTTACATCACGTGGATGGCCGGGTGCGTGTGCGTGGCTTATCTGGGGAACACATGGCACCAGGATGCACTATGGGAAGAAGGCAAGCTGGCTTGTGGATAATGATAATGCAAAGTATGACTCTTCACAGAGTAATGCAGTGTTTAATATTGATGCTCCTACAGTGGCTTGGTCTTTTAAAAAAGATCAAAGTAAATAAAAGCCCTGGACCAGATAACATTAGTGTCAAGGTGTTGAAAGCATGCAGTTCTCAGTTAAGTGGCATATTTACACAGACTTTTAACATTTCTCTTAAAATGCAAATTGTCATACAAATTTATAAACATGCCACAGTTGTTCCTGTGGCAAAATGTAGGACCCCAAAGGTTTTAAATGATTTCAGACCAGTATCCCTCACCTCTCTGGTGATGAAAACATTTGAGAAAATTGTGAGGGGGAAAATATTGAAGCATGTAGAAGATAAGTTAGACTCCTTTCAGTTTGCATATAGGGCAGGGAGGTGTGTTGTAGATGCTGTAACTACTCTTGTGCATTTAGTAGCTCAACATTTGGAGACTCCAAAAGCATGGGCACGGCTAGCTTTTATTGATTTCTCATGTGTATTCAACACAATTAGGCCACATGTGTTAGCCAAAAAGCTTGTCAAACTTTAACCTGGATCTTAATTTGGTAAGATGGATAGTCGATTGTTTTTTACTTTTTTTTTGTGTGCGAGTCAATGGTTTGCTATCTTCCAAGTTATGTTCCTCTACAGGTTCCCCTCAAGGGTGCATACTTTCCCCTCTGCTTTTTATTTTATATACCAATGATTTCAGCAGTACATTGGACAATAGGTATATACTGAAGTTCGCGGATGACACTGTCATTGTGAGCCTCCTAGCAAATGAGGAGACATCTCTTGGACCTGTGGTGGAGGATTTTGTTTCTTGGTGTACAAACTGTGGTCTAAATTTAAATATAGCTAAGACCAAAGACATGATTATAGACTTTGGAAAGTCTGCCATTTCTGTCTCTCCAACTGTAATTAATGGTTAGGACCTTCAACTTGTGGATGAGTATGACTGGGTACAATGATTGATAATAAATTAAACTTTGATGCTAATACTGATGCCATTTGTAAAAAGGTTCAACAACGTTTGTTCTTCTTAAGGAAAATGAATTCTTTTAAAGTATGTAAAGTGTTAATGACACTGTTTTACCAGAGTTTTATCAAATCTGTCATTTTTAACTGTGTCATTGTATGGTTTGATTGTATTGGCTTGTCTGGTAGAAACAGAATGACTAAGTTGATTAAGACTGCATCAAGGTTATCGGAGTTCAATAGATTTAGCTTCAAGACATTTTTAAAGAATGCATTGTTAAAAAAGCCTATGCGATACTAAAGAAGCAGCCACCTCAGGTACACACAGTGCTGTGTTACAGGAAATTCTAAAACAGCTGAGGAAAAAAGTTGAGATGCATCGCTTTGGAAAGGGTTACAAAGTCATTTCTGAGGTTCTTGGAGTTCATTAAACTACAGCGTGAACCATCCAAATGGAGAAGTGCCCAACCGGCCAACATTTCTCCCAGGGCACAATGGCACCTTACCTAGAATGGTTCAAAATATCCTAGAAAAATCTTTCAAAGAACTGCAGGACTAGTTAGTTCAGTGTTTATGACTCATAACTATGAGAAAGAGCATTTATGGAAGAGTAGCAAGCCAAAAATATCTGCTAAAAATCAAAGAATCAATCTTTGAAAACTCCCAAAACATACCTATACAACTCACTGCAGTTTCCAGTTGAAACGACCAATAGTGTCAGTAAAACAGTTACTACTTTATTCCTTTTCACACAAACTATTATTAAAGAAACAGATTATCGAAGACTTATTTTTACATGGTTCCTTATGACCTCAAAACACTTTTACCATAGTGCATGATTTGTAAACTAATACATTTAGATGTTTACACCATATAACCAGCTCAATATGTTTGGCTTTTCTGATGTAGTAAACCTGCTCAATTGGCTGCGTAAACCTGCTCAAATGTTTTCATGAAGCTGTTTTTACATTCACTTAAAGCGTTACTACTAAGTTTTGTATCAGTAGAAACCCGGTAGTATATTCGAATGATCATGCATCCCCCCTCATATCCCCCTGAGACGAGAGATTTATGTATTTTAAGTCTGGAAAAAAGCTTGAGGCCTTTATTGCCCAGAGGCTAGAGACTACAGCCAGTAGTAGGAGTTAGTTCCATGTTTTCAACCCGTCCATAGGGGTGGGATCTCACACACAGAATGTAAATGCACACGGCCACAGCTCGGGCATTCGTAATGGAGCGGTCAGGGCAACGCAAGTGTTTTCAATGAATTCCTATGAAAGTTACGTTTCCATAGGCATGAACTGAAAATGCACCAGACTGGACATGACTGTGCGGTCATGAATGAATGCCGGACGGCAGCATTTTAGTTTTTGAATTAGCACCAATTCGGGTGCGGGTTACTTGAATTGTGGGTTCATTAGCCCACATTATACTTAATGAAAAACACAACAACAAAACTGTACAATGACAAACTCACTTAAATAGGCGCTTTTACATTTCGCTTTGAAACCAAATCTTCTGCGATCATCTTGTCTGTCAGCTCCTCGGTCTCGTGATGAATGAGATCTGACTCCCGTCCTGCTGGTGTGCGCGGTGGCTCTCGTTCGCCTCACGCTGTATTGAGCAGACACGTTCAGTTTTTAATTGTAGCGTCTGTTCTCTAACTGAACTAAATGATTTTATTACTATAAAAATCAAAACGACGGTGGGGTAGTGCCGCGGTGGGCAAGTGATGTAACCGATGGGAGTGGCCTCGTAGGGCAACGAAGCAAGTGCATTCTGGGAGTTGTTGTCTTTCAGTCATATAAGCCAAAAATAAATGTTCTGGCTTTTCTCAGTCTAGAAGGCACCAACTTCTAAAATAATTTCACATTTCTACTACATAAATGACCCAATTTAAATACACATTCATCTTCCCAGTGAAGTACCCTTTAAGTCATAACTGGCTATTTATGAGATACTCCACATGATGGCATTTTGACAACTGTGTCTGTATTTGACCATTAAGAGCAAAGAGAACTGAATTCAGGATTGTGCACTGTCTGAGAGAGTGCTTCTGATGTGTGTCATTGAGAGCGATACCACGTTGAGTTATTTTTTCACAACTTACTGCGCATAATAACTTGATAAACGCTTTTTGAAGATCCTCGTTAAATGTACACATGCGCTTCTTTGATTTCTTCGCCTTTGATTTCCTCCGCGCTTTCTAATATCCTGCCTTCACTTTTTAATCGATAATGAATTGTAATTGGATGATAATTTTGCTCTCTAAAATATGCGATGACGAGACTGACTACCTTTGATTAGGCTATTGTCGTGCAACAGAAGACTACTACTTGCTTTTATATGATCAACTAGCAAATGCAATTTAGAAAAGAAGAAATATGGGACAAAGCATGATTTTTTCTTATTAAGTCGGGACACTAAAAACGGGACTGTCCCCTAAGTTTTAGTCATAGTCTTTTGACTAAAATGTCATGCAGTTTTAGTCATATTTTAGTCATCTGAATTGTTTTAGTCTTAGTCTAGTTTAAGGCAACATAGGCCTAGTTTCACAGACAGGGCTTAGATTAAGACGGGATAAGGCCTTAGGTCAGTTAGGACATTTAAGTAGCTATTGTAAACGTGCCTTGGAAACAAACATTACCGGTGTGCATCTTGAGACAAAACAATGCCACTGACATATTTTATGATATATCAGTGCCAGTTGCTTTCAGTTAAAACGGCTCAAAGATGCATTTTAATCTAGGACTATCTTAAACCTTGTCTGTGAAACCGGGGGTAAATATCAAGATTTTAGTCGACTAAAATCTAATGGGTTTAGTTAAACTGTCATACATTAATTAAGCATTTCTCTAAAGTTTCCAAACTCATTATACACTCCTGAAAAAAACATCTATTGACCTGTTAATATGAATGACATTAACTCCAAACACAACATTTTCTGGGTTTCCGTGTTTACACTGTTATACGCTAGGGGGTGCTATTACGCATCTTCTGAATGAGTACAGAATCTCCTGATCAAAACACAGGCGAAGAAGACACAAAAAACAAGCGATCGCATGTAAGCAGATGCATATGTAAACTAACACGATCATCAACATTAAACAGCATATGAATCATAACTGCCTCATGTTACTGAATGAAATGTCGCCCCAGGACGAGCTATAGGACTGTGAAGCTTTGGGGTGTTGATGAACTTTTTGTTGAAAATGTTGCTTTTTTTAATGAAATTTACCCATATTCAAGTGTTAATAAAAAAGGAAAGCATAAAACAGAATAAAAATTTTTTTTTTTTTTTTTTTTTAAAAGCAGAGGCGCTTTCTTTTGATATTGCATGCTCAGATATTCATACAATTAAATATTCTATCGGCCATTCAATTTTTGTGAAAATGATCAAAAACCCTAGCCTGGCTCCGCCCTCCTACGTCTTTTCACTCAGTTTTCATTTTCCTTCAGGATTCTCTGGTTTTCCCCAGTCAAATTTGAACCGGTCCAATCAGCGAACAGAGGAGTGGCTGAGAACAATGACGTTGATGTTGTGCACTAGTTTGAGATGACATACGTCACGACCAAACGTTAGCGATTGGTTATGGCAGATCCAGAGTGGCTCTGGGCAGATCCAATAGTTTTAAACTTCAACAGAGTCCCCGCCTTCAAGGAAGTTAACGCTTGACAATGGAAAGTGGTCAGACTCTCTGTACAAATGAAATGTCTGTGAGTCTGGTAGAACCAGGCTACAAAAACCCTGGCGGTGGCTGGCAATTTTTTTTAAAAACGCTGGCGGGGAAAGAGTTAAGGTTTGAACATGCAATACAGACATGTAACTACTGTGACATATAACATGTCTTTATTCATCTTAAAATTAAATAAAAACCTCTTCTCATAAAGAAACAAGAACATGCTCTTCTTTTTAATTAATGATTTCATACAGCATTCTTCATTCTTTTATGCAGACATATTTATTTGTATAAGTTAAATATAGATTAAACTTTATTAAAGCTGGTAAAGTTATTCAGTCAAGAGCATTGAGTGCCTTTCTCTTTTTCTTGTGTTGTTTGATTACATCAATGACTGACAGGAGCAGGTTATTAGACTGCTGTCATTTTAAGGCCAAATGCACGGATCCAATACACTGATACACCCTACATTGACATAACCAACTGTGTTTATGTGAAAACTGACATTTTGACAACTTTTGTGTTTGTCTGTTCAAGTGTGAAAAGACGCGAAAGAGAGCTCAATTCAGTACTCGTGTGCTGAGAGGCGGCTTTGCACACAGAAAACCGGACTGAATTGAGCTCTTTATCGCGGCGCTATGCTTTATTCTGATTTATCCATATGCCTGTTCTTCTCCTTCTCCTAGATGTTTATTTTTTTTACGTTTTATAAGACAAAGCAAGTGTATGCCAACCTATGTTCTGCCGGGTAGATCAGCACAGGATCTCTTCCCAAATCCTCCCTCCCTAACGTTAGTCTCATTTTTAATTGTTGACGTAGATGTCAATAGATTTCAGTCAAAGTTTTTGTTATTCAAAACTGTTTTTTTATTTGGTTTCCGTCTTGTTTTCGGCTGTGAAAATATTTTGTTGAAAAAAAATGACAAAAACTCTTCATCAACGAAATGAACTGATCAGAGGTGACTGTTTCCAAGTAATGTCCATATTTCACAAATATACAGTTCTAAAATAATACAAATCACGACCAGAAATTTAATTTCTGATCTGCCGTGATAAGTACACTAATGTAATAAAACCTTGCCAAGTTCATCTGCTTTAAATAAACCTGAACTTATTTTGTTTTTTAAATATACTCTATAAATGTTGAAACGTCATGGCGACAGACAGTGCGAATGTATGAGAATATCTTGCCGCCATGTGAACCGAATGACTTGTCATCAAAGAAAGCATTACTTCTAAATTGCAAGTTATTTCTAAGTTTACTTATTCACAGTGCTGAGTAGTAACTGATTACATGTAATCTAGATAAGATAAATTAGGAATTTGCAATTAGATTAGCTTACATTGTAAAATGTTCATAATCAGATAGGTTACTTTTTTATTGATTACATGATTACTTATTAGTCATCCAATGGCAGTAAATTATTCATACTTTATTGATTCTCAGGAGAATCTGGAAGGATTTCTCCATACTTCTTAATTTCTCTCTTGTAAATTTTCCTACCACAAAAGCCTACCACTTATATACATTCACAAAGTCTTCCAGTTTGACAGTCACTAGTCATGTGGCAATAATTACACATAAAATGGAGAGGCCAGACAGCATCTGACTACTGCATATTGCATATCTAATCAACTCCTGACAAACACATTTTAATTATGACTTGAATTATCACTCAGTGAGTCAGTAGATCATGTATTACTTTGTCTTTGAAAAAGCTTGTGTCTTTTAAATACATTAAAAGCTTATTTACACCAAGGAATAAAAACTAAAACTGTTAATTGCCACGTATTATCTCAGAATTGCAAGATTATATCCAGCAATTTGTACTTTATTACTTGCAATTGCAAGTTTAGATCACACAATTCTTAGAACAAAGTCAGAATTGCGATAACTTACAATTAAGAGAAAAATAGTCAAAAAATGTTATCCAAGTCTGAGAAATTCAGTTAAATTTAGACTTTTTCTGTATATGTATGAATATGAATTATATATGAATTAAATATGTAATGTTTAATTCACTTGATAAAAATAATTAAATATATTCTTTGTATTTGTATCACAATATGATACAAAACAATGCTTTTCAAATCTATGTGATAAATGAGTTAGGTCAAAAGCAATCTAAAAGTATTCAAAATTAGTCAGAATACATTACCTAAAATGTGAAATCTTCCAGCTGGTGGAATTGCACACACAGATCAGAATTATAATTACTGAAAGGAAGTACTGCTGGCTTTACTCAGTCACTCTTTGCACAACATTTTTGATAACACTTTATTTTACAGTGTCCTTGTTACATGTTACTGTAGTAATAACTACAAATGATGCATAATTACATGCAACTAACCCTAAATCAAACCCCAATCCCCCAAGTGGGGAGGGGGACAATCGCACTCGGGCATGGTACAAGGCAACCGTGCCTAGTGTGAGTACACCCTAAGAATATCCTATAAGTTTCAGAACTGAAAACTTCCTTGTTAGTCCAAAAACAGCTTTTACTGTAACCAAGCCCAGAGAACGACTCATTGTGCAATGTGCCTATTTATGACGTCATAGATGAAAGACCTCCTCAAATCAAGGCCTACTTCATCATTGCAACTTTGGCCCTGTCCACTGGCATGTTAGTGAGATGAGGAATACAGTATGGACTACAAATAACATTACCTTCCAAAGGATCCTAGTGCTAGGAATAGGGTTATTTTATTTATTTCTGATATGTAATGATTCATGTACAGTCAGATGTTCTTTGTCTATGTGTCAGTAAATCAAACCAGTGACTAAACGGTTAACTTCACATTATTTCTCTTAGTACGATACAAATTTAACTGATTCAATTATGTATAGAAATCGATCAAAGAACGCTCCCTTCAATTGCTGGAACTGTCAATCAATTAAGTTTATTAGTGACCGAGTTCTGGACTCTCGACAAAACTCCCGTTACAATCAACAAATCTCTTATTTACATTGTGTTTGCACTGTTACAATGATGAGATCATTGTAAACATGTATTCTCTCAACATGTCTGTGATTGGCTACAATGCTCATCACTGCAATCTTTCATGCCACAATCTAAATATAACGCTATAATCAACACTTTTCATGATTAGTTAACCTTGAGAGCTGTAATAGTACAAACATGCTAAAAGTTTTGAAAGAGTTCCACATGTAATACTAGCTATTTCACATGCACATTTCAAGAGGTCAGTCAATCACAGCAGTGGACGTTTACACTGAAGTCTCACAGCAGCCAATCACAGCAGTGGGCATTTACGCTAAAGTCTCACAGCAGCCAATCACAGCAGTGGGCGTTTACACTGAAGTCTCACAGCAGCCAATCACAGCAGTGGGCATTTACGCTAAAGTCTCACAACAGCCAATCACAGCAGCGGGCATTTACACTAAAGTCTCACAGCACAGCAGACACGCCCCTTCAAACAGAGCATTCAAATCACAGGGCTAAAATCAGGCTAGGAAAAATGCCTTTTATTTAAATTATGACAATTTCTGATGTAAAAATCATATTAACATTATAAGTACATCCCAGGAAACATTATAAAAAAATAATGCAGTTCATGACCCCTTTAAAATAAAGTGTAACCCTGTTTTTAATTCTTGAAATAGGCCATAATCGAGAATATCATGGTACTGTATGAACATGTGTTTCACTCTTGTTAGAGTGTCACAATGTCACCTAGAATTACCTGTATGAACCCACCATGAGCTGGATGACTGGCTGCTCTAGTCGGCATGTCAGGGTATCATATAAAAGAGCTGCTTTTCTTTCATTCATCTTTCACTGCCATGGATTTCGGAGAAGTCTACATATTTTTTTTTGTATTCTATTATTCAACGGTTGGGTTTGCCCCTCAAAACCCTGCTCGCTTTATCACATTATACATAAAACACAAAGAACAAGCACCTAGTGCCACAGAGGCCAGGCTTTGAGCTTCACAAGTTCAAAGCCTGTCGACCTACAGAGCCGTGTGGGTGTGTGTATAACTGAGAGAAAGCCGAAGAGCACCATAACTCATTTGTCTGAGGGGAAAAAAATTAATAATTTTCAGAGGCTAACTGTAACCTTCAGCCATGAGGGGCGTACCTGAGCACTGCTGCAATTCTAGGGTTTGTTTGAATCAAAGCCCTACTGTGCACTGCAGAAACATATACTGTACAGAGTTCAAATCCAGAAGATCATTCTATTGACAGCTTGTACTACTGAGAAAGAGAGTGAACGCGAGAGAATCACTGTAGAAGAAAGATATGATTAATTTAAGTCAGCAATTTTCCACTCCATCTACTCTAAAGAAATTTTCAGTAGGAAATCGGTTCTTTCCCGTCATGTGTTACTCAGCTTTCTGGAGTACTAGGCTGGAACATAAAACTGTGGAAACACACACTGAAATGATGCAGTCCTTATATTGTATTGTCCAGTATTTTATGCTATTGCAGACAAATGTGATTCAAATCAGAGCCGGTCCTCCCTATACGCAAAGTATGCAAGTTGTACAGGGCCCCTGAACCACCAGGGGGGCTCCATGCACTCAAAGATGATTTAATGACTAGGGATGCCGCATTGCAATCCTTTCCTTTAAAGTGGTGCACTGTTGCTATTCCTAACATCCAAATCAGTCGAATCATGTAACATGACTGTCGTAATACAAACCCGATTCCAAAAAAGTTGGGACACTGTACAAATTGTGAATAAAAAAGGAATGCAATAATTTACAAATCTCATAAACTTATATTTTATTCACAACAGAATATAGACAACATATCAAATGTTGAAAGTGAGACATTTTGAAATGTCATGCCAAATATTGGCTCATTTTGGATTTCATGAGAGCTACACATTCCAAAAAAGTTGGGACAGGCAGCAATAAGAGGCTGGAAAAGTTAAATGTACATATAAGGAACAGCTGGAGGACCAATTTGTCAACTGGCAACATAATCCAGCATGCCATTCGCCGTTGCCTAAAACTCTATAGGTCAAAAAAGAAGCCATATCTAAACATGATCCAGAAGCGCAGGCGTTTTCTCTGGGCCAAGGCTCATTTAAAATGGACTATGGCAAAGTGGAAAGCTGTTCTGTGGTCAGACCAATCAAAATTTGAAATTCTTTTTGGAAAACTGGGACGCCATGTCATCCGGGCTAAAGAGGACAAGGACAACTCAAGTTGTTCTCAGCGCTCAGTTCAGAAGCCTGCATCTCTGATGGGATGGGGTTCATGAGTGTGTGTGGCATGGGCAGCTTACACATCTGGAAAGGCACCATCAATGCTGAAAGGTATATCCAAGTTCTAGAACAACATATGCTCCCATCCAGACGTCGTCTCTTTCAGGGAAGACCTTGCATTTTCCAACATGACAATGCCAGACCACATCCTGCATCAATTACAACATCATGGCTGCGTAGAAGAAGGATCCGGGTACTGAAATGGCCAGCCTGCAGTCCAGATCTTTCACCCATAGAAAACATTTGGCGCATCATAAAGAGGAAGATGCCACAAAGAAGACCTAAGACAGTTGAGCAACTAGAAGCCTGTATTAGACAAGAATGGGACAACATTCCTATTCCTAAACTTGAGCAGCTTGTCTCCTCAGTCCCCAGACGTTTGCAGACTGTTATAAAAAGAAGAGGGGATGCCACACAGTGGGAAACATGGCCTTGTCCCAACTTTTTTGAGATGTGTTGATGCCATGAAATTTAAAATCGACTTATTTTTCCCTTAAAATCATACATTTTCTCAGTTTAAACATTTGATATGTCATCTATGTTGTATTCTGAATAAAATAATGAAATTTGAAAATTCCACATCGTTGCATTCTGTTTTTATTCACAATTTGTACAGTGTCCCAACTTTTTTGGAATCGGGTTTGTATACAGTCTCCTGCCGGATGTAAACAATGCTAAAAAAAAGATTTAAAAACACATTAAGCTGTGAAAGAAATGCTGTTCAAGAATCTGTATATTCTTCTGTATAAATACAGATTATTTTGAATGCCTGTCAAAGGCACCGAAAGGATAGTCCACACTAACCAACCAAACCTCGACCTCTTGGTGTGGCGTGTACTTGTGTTTCTTCCTGATTCCATTCTAATAACCCTCCTTCATCCATGAAGTGACACTTTTACTGTTTATTTACTTTTTGTTACATTGTTCCCTTTGTAAGAAGGGAAATGAATCGTCATAAAAAATCTTCCAGAACACCTTGAGCAGCACAGGCCTTTACAGAGACATACAGACTTACAGATAGAGCAAAGAGCTGATAAAAATCCCAACGGGCCTATAAATTTAAACCAGATCACGCCATCTGTACAGGAATACTGATGCACTGTGCACAAAGTTCTAGGATTATTCATCTAAAGCGGTTAGCAGTCTACTGTGGATTATTTATACGCCAAAGACGTTGATCCTTATATGAATACTAATAAAGGCCAGAAGTAGGATTTCCATCATAATCTCAGAGCATGATGTACACTCCAGTAGAATAATTAATCAGTTATATACACAGATCAGGCATAACTTTATGACTGGTGAAGTGAATAACACTGATTATCTCTTCATCACGGCTCCTGTTAGTGGGTGGGATATATTAGGCAGCAAGTGAACATTTTGTCCTCAAAGTTGATGTGTTAGAAGCAGGAAAAATGGGCAAGCGTAAGGATTTGAGCGAGTTTGACAAGGGCCAAATTGTGATGGCTAGACGACTGGGTCAGAGCATCTCCAGAACTGCAGCTCTTGTGGGGTGTTCCCGGTCTGCAGTGGTCAGGATCTATCAAAAGAGCTCCAAGGAAGGAACAGTGGTGAACCGGCCACAGGGTCATGGGCGGTCAAGGCTCATTGATGCACGTGGGGAGCGAAGGCTGGCCTGTGTGGTCTGATCAAACAGACAAGCTACTGGAGCTCAAAATGCTCAAGAAGTTAATGCTGGTTCTGATAGAAAGGTGTCAGAATACACAGTGCATCGCAAAGAATGGTTTGAGGAGCACAACGAGTTTGAAGTGTTGACTTGGCCTCCAAATTCCCCAGATCTCAATCCAATCGAGCATCTGTGGGATGTGCTTAACAAACAAGTCCGTTCCATGGAGACTCCACCTCACAACTTACAGGACTTAAAGGATCTGCTGCTAACATCTTTGTGCCAGATACCACAGCACACCTTCAGTGGTCTCGTGGAGTCCATGCCTCGACGGGTCAGGGCTGTTTTGGCAGCAAAAGGGGGATCAACACAATATACGTCATAATGTTATGCCTGATCAGTATATATACACTCACCTAAAGGATTATTAGAAAAACCATACTAATACTGTGTTTGACCCCCTTTCGCCTTCAGAACTGCCTTAATTCTACGTGGCATTGATTCAACAAGGTGCTGAAAGCATTCTTTAGAAAATGTTGGCCCATATTGATAGGATAGCATCTTGCAGTTGATGGAGATTTGTGGGATGCACATCCAGGGCACGAAGCTCCCGTTCCACCACATCCCAAAGATGCTCTATTGGGTTGAGGTCTGGTGACTGTGGGGGCCATTTTAGTACAGTGAACTCATTGTCATGTTCAAGAAACCAATTTGAAATGATTCGAGCTTTGTGACATGGTGCAATATCCTGCTGGAAGTAGCCATCAGAGAATGGGTACAAGGGATGGACATGGTCAGAAACAATGCTCAGGTAGGCTGTGGCATTTAAACGATGCCCAATTGGCACTAATTGGCCTAAAGTGTGCCAAGAAAACATCCCCCACACCATTACACCACCACCACCAGCCTGCACAGTGGTAACAAGGCATGATGGATCCATGTTCTCATTCTGTTTACGCCAAATTCTGACTCTACCATCTGAATGTCTCAACAGAAATCGAGACTCATCAGACCAGGCAACATTTTTCCAGTCTTCAACTGTCCAGTTTTGGTGAGCCCGTGCAAATTGTAGCCTCTTTTTCCTATTTGTAGTGGAGATGAGTGGTACCCGGTGGGGTCTTCTGCTGTTGTAGCCCATCCGCCTCAAGGTTGTGCATGTTGTGGCTTCACAAATGCTTTGCTGCATACCTCGGTTGTAACGCGTGGTTATTTCAGTCAAAGTTGCTCTTCTATCAGCTTGAATCAGTCGGCACATTCTCCTCTGACCTCTAGCATCAACAAGGCATTTTCGCCCACAGGACTGCCGCATACTGGATGTTTTTCCCTTTTCACACCATTCTTTGTAAACCCTAGAAATGGTTGTGCGTGAAAATCCCAGTAACTGAGCAGATTGTGAAATACTCAGACCGGCCCGTCTGGCACCAACAACCATGCCACGCTCAAAATTACTTATATCACCTTTCTTTCCCATTCTGACATTCAGTTTGGAGTTCAGGAGATTGTCTTGACCAGGACCACACCCCTAAATGCATTGAAGCAACTGCCATGTGATTGGTTAATTAGATAATTGCATTAATGAGAAATTGAACAGGTGTTCCTAATAATCCTTTAGGTGATTATATTATATATATATATATATATATATATATATATATATATATATATATATATATATATACATATATATATATATATATATATATATATATATATATATACATATATACATATATATATATATATATATATATACATATATATATATATATATATATACATATATATACATATATATATATATATATATATATATATATATATATATATATATATCCTAAATGACCATCAATTGTCCCCAGACCCACACTAGCAAGAGCTAATGTGAACTGAGCAGAGCGGCAAAGAAGTTTCAGTTGGATTTTTTTCAGAGTTGACTCTGACTGGTGTTAGGAGTGGCTGCAGGCAGTCTATGGTATTTAAGGATATTTTTTTGAGCTGATAAAATGTCAAGGTTGCCTCCAATAGGTGTTGCAGCAATTCCACCTTATCTAGCGTTTCACTAGCAATTGGCGGCTGAGCCCAGTTAACATGCAACTCCGCTCATATCACTGTCTGATAAGTGTGCCCACACAGAAACAAGCAGACAACCCTTCACTGGCTCACATTTACTCAAATCAGTAATTGGTATGTGTGTGTGTGTGTGTGTGTGTGTGTGTGTGTGTGTGTGTGTGTGTGTGTGTGTGTGTGTGTGTGTGTGTGTGTGAGTGAGTTTCTTTAGAAGTACAATGATCAGATTTTAACTCAAATCGGGACCTGAAGGTGGTGGAGGGCATCCCTGTGATTTTTTCGTGGGAGGTGGCCAGGCCTGAAATAATGACAGGAATAATAATAAATGTAGATGTAAAAGATACTGTATAAAAGGTGTAATTTCATCGAAAATTAGAGAAAAGTTTGTACAGTGTAGCTGGAGCATGAGATCTTTTTTCTGTATTGTGACATATAACTGTGTGAAACATTATTAAAATAGAAAAAAAAAATGTAGGGCAGGGATTTGATTCAATTCATCATTCATTTTGTTGGTTAAATGACAGATCTGATTTAATGTCATCACTGACTCTAATGTTGTTCCAAACCCATTTGACTTGTTTTTTTGCACAGAAAGAAACTGAACTTGAGAACTGGATCAGTCAACATTTTCTCACTGCTGACTCATCGTACATGCACGCTCATGGCATATGTTTGGGTATGATTTTCAATTTAACCAGAAACAATAATTTTATTTACAATACACTATTTAGACATTTGTGAGCACACCACCCAAATCATAGTCCTAAACCTAACCATTTGAATATTATATCAGAAAGCTGTATTGCTAAGTATGTTAAACACAAGGAACACACAAGGAATTTGAGTTTTAAAATATAATTTAAAACATAGGATATAACAGGCAGATACAGTTACAGTCACAATTTATTCAAAAAGTACAAATATTCCAAGTGTTCCAAGACAAAAACGAATGATTTGTGTGAGGAACAGACCCAAAAGCGATCACCGTCTCCATCCACCGTCAAGATCAAGGGCCTCATTTATAAAATCACGTGTACGTGCAAAAAAACATGCGTACGACTCTTTCCCAGATCTGAAAACGCAAATGATCTTGAAATTGTGCGCAGCTGAATGGTTTTCGCCTTGTAAATGCTGCATAATGTCATTGACATAAGAAAAGAGCATGAGTCAACATCCAAACGCTTTACTTAAGATTGGCGAGCGGCAAGAATTGCTTAGATTTCCAAATACCTGCAGTTCTCTCTGTCACAGAGAAAAGTGTGTACGTCTGCTTCAAACCTGACGTTGTGTTAAGCACTTGTCCATGTCAAAGACCGTTTCTATAAAGATGAACATTGGCGTGGATTTTAGCGTACGCACTCTAAGATCAAATCTGTGCGTACACACGCTTTATAAATGTGGCCCCAGATCCTGAGCACACATTCTAAAAATCATGGTCAGAAGAAGCGTTATGTCAGCTTTGATTATAAAACGGCATTGGCTCTCGTGTGTCTTGTGACTGATTGTGTCATGCTAAAGTTTAGGTGTATCTTTTGAATGAGATATGACTGCGCACATTTACAGAGCAGGATCATTTTCAGAGATCTGACATTTGTCTGCACTGGATGTGAGTGTTGCGTCAAAAGCAAACAGAAGCCATTATAATCCATGACGCTGTCTACACTGATACAGTATACAGATGCGAGTTCAGTTTCTGACTTAAAGGGGTCATGAACTGGCATTTAAAAAAAAATATATACACTGTTGTCTGAGGTCAACTTATGATGTTCACGTGGTTTTTACATTCAAAAACATCATAATGAATACGTTTCTACCCTGGTTTTGAGCGTCTCTCCTGGAACGCTCGGTTTTTATTGGTGTGCAGCATTGAAGACTTGGAAGTAAATGCCCATTGCTATGATTGGATAACAGTTTGGCATGTTAAAATTAGTTTCGACTCCCCCGTCAGTACATGTGGGGAATTGTTTTGAAAATGTCCAATTTGGAAAAACAGCAACCGGAAAGATTTGCCCATACATGATCGACCCAGAGTCTGATCCCGAATCGCAGGACAATGAACCAACAACACCTCAAATACAAAGGATACTCCAGCCTGTGACAGCATGGTAAGTTATCCTTAATTAGGTTTATTTCTAATGTATATTTTAGGTTAGGTTAGACACATACACATAATCAATAGATATCAAACGATCTGTAAAAATGCAATACTATCACATATAAAAAACATGTTTTACTCACATAAGTGTGTTGCACAGTTCCTGTCAGATCCAATACAGAAGGCACAGCATTGTGTTTTAATCTCATCCTGTCTGCAAATCCAGTCTCGTTTACAAACGAATCCGTGGTGAAATGAAGCGAACAAACGTGCAATGTCTTCCCCACATGAGCTGGATCTTCATTAAAAATAAAGTTCAACCACACATTCCTAATATTAGAATCCGAAGGAAGCTTCTGCAGCGACTGTGCTCTTCCACAACCAGGCACAGTGCAATATCTTGCTATCTTCAGCATGTTTATTGCTCGGTAGCGCGATCGGTTTAGCTCCACGTAGGCCTATTTTATTTCTGTTATATTTCTTGCACGAGTCGGTGGGCGGGGCTACAGAATCAGGCGTTCTTCTTCTTCTGTTGAGGCGGTGTTTCACCACACTCTGATGCCACAGCTTGGAACATTCTGATTTTGTGTTGATACTGCTTCCTATACAGTGAAGTTAGCCAATCATAACGGTGACCGACAAGCCTTAAAGGCCTTAACCACCCCTTAAAAACAGATCATTTCAGATAGAATGAGGATGAGGGTTGAAAATAATAGTTTTTCCACGTTTTGTGTGTGTGTGCAAATCTTTATTAACATTTTGATTGAACCTCAAGGAACATATTAAAAAAAATCCATGTCATGTCCCCTTTAAGTTTCACTCTATTCTTCATATAAAGATATTGTATGGCTTCAGAAGACTTTAAATAATAATACTTTAAAACTTCTATTGAAAAAAAGGGGGAAATTTGTCAGTTTTTGCAATTTTTTTGCACGTATCTGTGACTACTTTTATCTGCCTGTTTTATATGTATTTGGTTTAGGGTAGGGTTAGGTGCTCCAAAATATCTATGAAAGTATAAATCTTTATATGACCATTTCTACTTTTACAAATGCAAATGATTCGGTCACAAATTGGACGCTGTTATTTCTCTCATGATTGCACAAAGGAGAGCTAGGGCAGATCTGTCAAGACAAAAATACTTCAGTCTGTTCCTCACACAAAACTATTGCACAACATCTGAAAACTTCATCAGTCACGTTGTTACGGATTTGGTGTAGATCAAACTCACGAAGGCGAAGGAGAACTTGGAACTGGTACTTTAATAATAAACTCAGGAAACGGGCAGGAAAAACACCAACATACATGAACGAGAACCTACAAACACTAAGGGCAAACAGAGGGCTTAAATACACAGGGGAAACAAGGTGATGACTACACTAACAAGACACAGCTGGGACAAATGAACTCACAATGAGGGTGACCATGGAGTGGCGGGAAAACTGAACAAAGGAACATGTGACAGAAAAAAAACAGAAACAGATAGACATGTAACACACGTGGACTACTTTTATAATGCTTTTTTGTCATTTCCTACAGATTCTTTCTATTTTTGACAGCCAATCCACATAAATACATTAATTTATATCAACAAAACAATTGTTTATGAGTTAAATAGAAAGCAGAAATAGCTCTTTAGGGTAAAACTTGCACAAAAAAAAAAAAAAAAATACCAGATTCAAATAAATTATCAAAAATGAAATGTGCACATTTACAGATAAATATACAAATATCAGTATAAGTGGTATGATTCATGCTTTTGATGTGAGTGGGTTCAATACCCACCTGCATATATAACTTTTAATAAACAGAGCAAAATAGCTACTGCGTCTCAGCAGATGTACATCACAAATGGGGGCGTCGGGTTGCACTTTATTTTGTGATTTCGCTGGAACAGAAAGCGGGCGGCGGAGCAAGCAGGAGTGCGCATCTCAAGCCTTGTTTAAACTTTCAGTCAACTTACAATGGCAAGAAATCTTCTGCAATGTCACTTGTTGGTTCACAATCAATGTAGAAATGGTAACACTTCATTTTAAGTGAATAGAATAAGTCAGGTCTTTCCATTCTTCACCAAGAATGATGAATATATTATATTATATTATATTATATTATATTATATTATATTATATTATATTATATTATATTATATATTATACTAATAATTATTAAATTATATTATATTATGTTATATCATATTATATGATATTATTAAAGGGATACTTCCGTGATTAGCATTAAGCTTTGTATCAGTAGAAATCTGGTAGTATATTCGAATGATCGTTATTTCTTACAGAGGCACTGAAAATATATTCAAATATAAAACTTTTTTTTATTAATGTATTTTAATGTACTTATGTCCATATGGTTTATTACTGGTTAAAATTGGTTATGGATGCACTAACAACTTCTTTGCAAAACCTGTATAACATTGTGACAAGTTCACAAAATAAATGAGCCGCTCCAATAGTTAAGATCAGGCTGAAATAAACCTGAACAGCCATTGTTGCAGCTTTTTTGGAACTGTGGAGGAGGTTTTGAGTTCTGAACATTCCAGTAGAACATGTTTACATAGAACATCTAACTCTTTTGATTCAAAAGATCACAGAACATTCCATTTGTCATGATACACTGTGTGACCCATTCAAAATAACGGCCTGATTTAGAGTAAAAAGAAGCAAATTATACTTTACTGCTGTAATTTTCAGCACATTTGCATCTGTAAAATTCAATTTGTTCTTATTGCTAATGATTCAGATTCAGAGAGGAGGGATCTCACACACTGCTCGGTCACACAGGAAGCTGTCTGCTGTGTGTGTGACTAAATGTTAAGTGGAGATTTTGTGCCTTTGAGGTCAGCTTGTAATATGGTGTTATGTTAAAGCACATTTCAAAAGAAGGTTAAGGCTACGTTGGCTTCCGCTGTATTTTCAGAGAAAAATCTTCTTAAGCTCACACAATTGTGTTTATCGGAGGCAGCCGATCATTTCTTCACATTTCGTAGATGTGCCTGGCCTCTTTCATCTTCGCCTTTTGGACAAGTGTGCTTTGGCTGGATTGTTGAAAGTTGTTTAAAAGTGGAAATGGCATTTGAGGCTGATGTCTGACCTTTCTACACAATCTCCAGTCTGCAGTCACACACACAGTGATAGATGGCCACAAAGGCACGCTGTCACAACAGTAACACAAGTACACACACACACACACACACACACATGCACCTGTATGTATGTCTGTCTGTCTGTCTATATATATCTAGACTGCATCTATTGAAAAAAATACAGTAAAAACAGTAATATTGTGAACTATTTTTTACAATTTAAAATAATTATAATAATATATGATATATTATAAAATGTCATTTATTCCAGTGATCAAAGCTGAATTTTCAGCATCTTTACTCTAGTCTTCAGTGTCACATGATCCTTCAGAAATCATTCAGATATGACCAACATTTATGATTATTATCAATGTTGAAATCAGTTATGACAGAAACAATGATTTCTTTTTTATTTTGATGATTCTTTGATGAATTCAAATGAACAGCATTTATTTGAAATAGAAACATAGGAAAGTAAAAGTATTTACTGTCACTTTTGATCAATTTAATGCGTTCTTAAAAATAAAATACTGGTACAGAATGATTCATGATTTTCAGTTGATTTAACGGTTTTTAAGGTCTGCATTTTTCTGTGGATGTGGACAGAAGATCATACCAAAATACTGATTCATGTGACGCTACTGAATCTACAGTGTCATGACAAATAAAAAAACCTTTTGAGTTCATATCTGAATTAAATGTACGCAATAAGAAAAAGACAGTAAACTGAAAATGCATGCAACAACAAACACACAACGTGGCCAGTGTAGTCTGATTCACGAACAAATGAGTCTCAAGAGCCCGCTCAGAAAACTGGCTCTTAATGAAAAAGGACTCATGAATCAGTCTCAGATCGGTTATCTTATGTGTACTGAAGGCTCACAAGACTTAAAGGGATACTCCACCCAAAAACGAAAATCAGTATGCAAGTGGAGAGAAGTTGATAAAAATTATAGGTGTGTGTGCATGATTTTTTCACACTTAAGCTATAACCTGTTTCTGGCAAACTGTCATACATGGGTTAATATACTGTACACCTGGGAAGACATGAGGGTGAGCAAATGATGAGAGCATTTTGGGTGGAGCATCCCTATAAATCAGTAAAATTACTGACTGCCTGTTCACATGATAACATGTACAAACCCGATTCCAAAACAGTTGGGAAACTACAAATTGTGAATAAAAAAGCAATGCAATAATTTACAAATCTCATAAACTTATATTTTATTCACAGTAGAATATAGATAACATATCAAATGTTGAAAGTGAGACATTTTGAAATGTCATGCCAAATATTGGCTCATTTTGGATTTCATGAGAGCTACACATTCCAAAAAAGTTGGGACAGGCAGCAATAAGAGGCCGGAAAAGTTAAATGTACATATAAGGAACAGCTGGAGGACCAATCTGCAACTTATTAGGTCAATTGGCAACATGATTGGGTATAAAAAGAGCCTCTCAGAGTGGCAGTGTCTCTCAGAAGTCAAGATGGGCAGAGGATCACCAATTCCCCCAATGCTGCGGCCAAACATACTGGAGCAATATCAGAAAGGAGTTTCTCAGAGAAACACTGCAAAGAGTTTGAAGTTCTCATCATCTACAGTGCATAATATCATCCAAAGATTCAGAGAATCTGGAACAATCTCTGTGTGTAAGGGTTCAGGGCCGGAAAACCATACTGGATGCCCGTGATCTCCGGCCCTTAGACGGCACTGCATCACATACAGGAATGCTACTGTAATGGAGATCACAACATGGGCTCAGGAATACTTCCAGAAAACATTGTCGGTGAACACAATCCACCGTGCCATTCGCCGCTGCCGGCTAAAACTCTATAGGTCAAAAAAGAAGCCATATCTAAACATGATCCAGAAGCGCAGGCGTTTTCTCTGGGCCAAGGCTCATTTAAAATGGACTGTGGCAAAGTGGAAAACTGTTCTGTGGTCAGACCAATCAAAATCTGAAGTTCTTTTTGGAAAACTGGGACGCCATGTCATCCGGACTAAAGAGGACAAGGACAACCCAAGTTGTTCTCAGCGTTCAGTTCAGAAGCCTGCATCTCTGATGGGATGGGGTTCATGAGTGCGTGTGGCATGGGCAGCTCACACATCTGGAAAGGCTCCATCAATGCTGAAAGGGATATCCAAGTTCTAGAACAACATATGCTCCCATCCAGACGTCGTCTCTTTCAGGGAAGACCTTGCATTTTCCAACATGACAATGCCAGACCACATACTGCATCAATTACAACATCATGGCTGCGTAGAAGAAGGATCCGGGGACTGAAATGGCCAGCCTGCAGTCCAGATCTTTCACCCATAGAAAACATTTGGCGCATCATAAAGAGGAAGATGCCACAAAGAAGACCTAAGACAGTTGAGCAACTAGAAGCCTGTATTAGACAAGAATGGGACAACATTCCTATTCCTAAACTTGAGCAGCTTGTATCCCATCTCTACCCAGCGCTGATGTGAGCTGTGCACTTACAGTTTTGTTTGACAGCCTGGTAACACTCTACAATAAGGTTCCATTAGTTAACGCATTAACATTAACAATGAGCAAGACATTTATTACACTATGTATTAATCTTTTTTAATGTTACTTATAAAAATACAGTTAGTTCCTGTTAGCTCATATCCATTAAATAATATTAATAGATACAACTATTTATTCTGATAATGTATTATAAATTAACATTAAAGGTAACTATTTGTTCAAAATTAACAAAATTAAAATAATGATACATAATACATCATCAATACTTCTTCCGAAATGCGTTTTACCCTGATTCACTATGGTAAGCCTGTTATAAGTGTTTATATTTTAGACCTGTTGGGATGATTTTCATGGGAAATTGCATTCATACGTTACTCGTCTGTGTGTGTCTCATCATATCCGTACATAGAGAAAAGTTGCTCCGGCTACGTTGACGCATGTCTGGTGTGGGAGTGGCATAGGTTAGTTGTCACAAAGAGCGAGAAAGGGGAATCCTTCGGGGAATCACCCGTTTAACACCGAACAGAGGAGAGTCTGGTGGAGAAAAGAGAACGCAGCAGAGCTCGTAATAAAGCCAGAATCAACATTTGCTTGGCTTCGGAGATGACGAGAACTGAGGGATTTGAAATGTTATAATAGCGATGTGGAGATGATGCCACCCTATACCCTCAAATAGGGCACTATTTGAGGGGACAGCCATTTGTAGTGGTGTCCGAAACCATAGTGGACATTATTAAGTGCACTCATTCAACCCCACAATGCACCTCAATAACGAGTGTACAGCCGATGTACACACAGACACAACGGATGTCCGAATTCACTCACTCATTTTCATTCACTCCTTCAAGTGAACTGTATTAGTGGACTAACGTAGGGAATAGTGAATGAGGGTTTAGAGGGCGATTTCGGATTCAGCCTAAGTTTGTGTAGTTGCAGAGTTGCAGCCGGCAAATTAGGTAGTGGATTTACCTGTGCGATTAGCCATGGTTCTGTGCGTTGTGAAGGTTTGAATCTGCTCTCCTCCCTTCTGCCCCAGTCTGTTCAGCCACACTTTCTTGCCTTTCATGTTCCAAAAGCTCATCTTCAGTGTATTCCGGTTCAAATAGATATGGTTTAGGATCTGCACTAAAGTAAATATCTTCTGAATCGTCTCTCACAAACGTCTCCATGGTTACAAGGCACGCTCCTTGTTCAAGCAGGTTGTCACGTTGGTTATGTTGACGGAAGTTAGCATATTTTCAGGCGCTGTGTAATATCATTGCGCCGCTGCACCCATGGTACGGCAGCAAAGTTCCTTGATTATTATGCAGGAATGAGAGTATAGTCCCTAGCCATATCGGTCTAGAAAATCACAACTTTTCATTTTCCGTCGGTCTAAGTACACAATGTAACTACAGAAGAGTCAAGTTTTAAATAGGAAAAATAACAAAACTGTTTCAAAACAAAACAAAAATCGTCATTTTTGAGTGAGATGCTAATGGTCTAATCAAAATCAATGAATTATGCTAAGCTATGCTAAAAGTGCTCCCGCTAGATCCGGAGACTGGCTGCTCATAATTATCCTACTGATTTATGAGCAGTAGGATAATATCTCTCTCTTTTCTTAGCTATGAGAATGAACCATATTCATCCGCAGTCACAGAGAGCTGAAGCACAAACAAAACAATGTTCTTCTGCAAAATACATGCAGTTACCATTAAAGGGTACACACACATTCTACCAGTCTCATGTTAATCTTGAGTACCTATAGAGTAGTACTGTATCATTCATATCTCCGAAGAATCTTTAGTTTGATCATGTTCATAAAAGACAGATATGCTGTACCGATTCTTTCTGAAACAGTCAAATTCGTGAAGGCATGCAGTGGGAGGAGCTAAAGAGTCACGAGCACACACACACACACACACACACACACACACTACATCATGGTATTATCCCTGGATCACTTTTGATTCTCTATATGTTTGTGTTGTTCACATTATATGCACTTACGCACAGATTGCCAACAAAACACACACACATTTGATGCGGTTTCCACTCATGACCGGGAACAAACACACACACTTGCAGAACTCTGTTGCTGCAAAAACAAACTGCATCCACTGTTCCCTTAACGCTGGGTTATTTGGGAAGCTGAACAACGCTATCTTTCCCTCACAATCAGAAACACACTTCTTTAGTGACACTGTTGATTTCATGGTCTAAAAACAAAATGACAGCATTTCCACCCTTTATGATGTCATACTCGAAAAAACTGTCAGAAACTTATTTGAATCCTGAAGGAGTGAATTTGACACAGAAATACTCTGTCATACGTCCAAATCCTTTTTTAAATGTTGTCTCCATGTTTAGCATGAGAATCAACTCTTTAACAGTGTAAATAAGTCAGAATGCATGAAATAGCATTAGAAGCAAAATCTAAGTACTGAGAGCAAAAAATGAGAAACACAAAAAAATATCAGCAAGAGAGAAAATGAAAGGAGGAGAATGGCAGCGAAACAACTGAAGGAGTGCAAGGGCAAGACAGCGGTAGATACAGAGAGATACAGCGTGTGAGAGATTGGTGGGGTGTTCTGCCTGATAGGGGGTCAATGCTTCTCCCCAGAGCCCCATTACCGGGTGGCATTAACGGATGTGGTGGGCCAACGGGGGCACGGCGAGGGCCCTGTGTGTGCGAATGTGTGCATGAGAGAGTGAAGGAGAACAATTTGATAGTATCTCCTCTTCACTGCAGCCACCAACACACCACCATCAATCACTGCCAAACACAGCAGCCTGTGCACACAAACACACCAAATACAGAAACACACACACACACACACACACACACACACACACACACACACACACACACACACGCACACTAATAGCCATTCATGTCCAGGAACATTTAAGGTATGTTTACCTGCGCATGGCAGGGAGTAGCCCAGCAACGGCTCCTGGATAAACTGCCGCTCATTGAGTCTGGTCACACAGTACAGGTGGAAGCAGTCCAGGCAGATCACGTGACGCTCAGCACATTGAAACACCAGCACTGGCGTCCTGGAAGACACAGAGAGGCATTATCCCACTGACTGTGTACAGTTACACAACTTTGCATCATATTATAAAAGTGCTTTTAAAGGAGACCTATTATGCAAAATTCACTTTTCCATAGTGTTTGAACATAAATGTGTGTCGGAAGTGTGTACACAACCACCCTATATTGGTAAAAACCCACTCACTCCTCATTTTTTAAACCATCATATCATAAGCAGTGACCAAAAAAGCAGTTTCTGTAAATTTGACGTCACATTGTACAATCAAGAGCAGTGAGTGATTTTGATTGTTTTTCTTTTGTTGTTTGATTCATATTAGCAGCAGATACAGCAGTGAGTGCTGTATATTAGGCTGCTGTCACTTTAATACACAGATCTAATATACACATGCCATTTCTTTCCCTGCTGTTTACGTTCACAGACATAACTCACTGTGTTTATGTGAACTTTGTGTGTTTCTGACATAACCATGTGTGTATTTGAGAGTTTAAGCGCGATAATGTGAAAGAGAGCTTAGTTTAATACTCATGGGAAGCGCTGTCTGACATCCAGCTTTCTGTGTGCGTGCTTCGGTCAGAAAACCATATATCAGAAGTTTAGACTGATATGTCAGATCACATGTTTTTGCTTTAACTCAAAAATGGGCATCTACTATATGGTATAATTAATTATCTGTTGGTGTATTTTGAGCTGAAACTTCACAGACACATCCTGAGACTTATATCTTGTAAAAAGGGGCATAACAGGTTCTCTTTAGGAAAAACAGTACTAGTTTCCAATAACAAGTAATGTCTGTCCTCGCTGAAAGCAACAATGCTGTGTGATGTTGTACAATCACAGCCAATCAGAACATACTTGATGATCATATTTTGGATGTTAGACAGAGATGGTCAGTTATGGAATTTTCTGATACCGACTGATTATTTCTGACCAATTCTGATTATTTTTATATTTAACCCTAAAAAAGCAAACTGTATCAAATTTGATACACACGTCTAAGGCCTCTACATGATCAGCATAATCAAAACTGCTGAAAAACCTGTTGTACACAATCTACTACATGCCTTCTGTCTTCTGATTGATACTTAAGTAAAAGCACTCTTAGTAAAAACATCCACATTCAGGTCATGAAATCGTTTCTGATTTTTAAATAAAGTTAACACAAGAATATATTTTATATCGTATGCATGTAATATTTCAAAATGAACATTTACTGGACCGAAGCAAGAAAAATCATGTTAAAATGTATCACATATGATACAGCAAGCTTTTGAGGACCATGTATTTGTACATCACAGTCATCAATTGTATTTCATTGCTTGTATTACAGAGCTAAATTATAAATATCTGAAGACATTATTGGGAGATATAGAGGATTATTGTTATTATTGATATTATTGGATTATAAAGTGACAACTGATATTTATATGCATTTTATGTAAGTACCTGATATACTGTAACGATTACATTGCTTTTCATATCATATAAATGAAATCATATTATATAATATGGTATGATTTCATATTTCATTTGGCCATATAAAAATCAGCAGCTGCACCAAATTGCCTATTTTTGCTCATATTATCAATTACCTGTGCTTAATAATCTTTCCAATTACCAACGAGCCAAAAATAATATCAAATAAAAACCATGTCTTTTTTTTTTTTCTTTTAGATAATATTCATCTGTTATACACAATAATAAAATAAAGAGAACAAACATAAATTTCACCACTTCAGTTGCATCACAGTACTTTTGAATACATTTTTGAAGAGCCTCAGTCTCCCTTGCTTCTTCTGAACAAACCAATGAAATGTCACTGTGGGCGGAGCTACTTAGTGCAATACAACAGAAACCAAGCCATGACAAAATGGTCACTTGGTTAGGATACAAACACATGAAAGACAGCTTCAACATGTGCACACTATAGCAGAGTCCATGTATGGAAAATAAGTTATTTCAAAATACGTGGACTGTGTGCAAGGCTGCATTTCTTTATTAGAAATACAGCAAACACAGTATTATTTTGAAATAGTTCAATTTAAAATGCTTTTTTTCTATTTGAATGTTTTAACACCAGGGTTTTTGATCATATTCACAAAACATCCATGGCCCCCCCAGTATATTTAGTTTAGAAAGAACAGAGTTTCTGCTTTTAAACAACAATACCAAAACATTTGATTCTAGCTTCATTCATTCTTTTTTATCAACACTTCCAATTTGGGTAAGTTTCACACACACACACACACACACACACACACACACACACACACACACACACACACACACACACACACACACACACACACACAAAAGCTGAGAAAATCAGGATTTTGTCAAAGACGATGGGCCCTACTTTGACGATCTGAGCGCTTGGTCCAAAGCGCACTGCACAGGTGCACTTCCAAATCCACTTTTCCTAGTTTAACGACAGACAAAATGACTCTGCGCACCAGGCACATGGTCTAATAGGGTTGTCCCTAGTCTCTTAATGAGTCATGGGTGTGTTTTGGGCATAATGTGCAATAATTCAATCAGAGTCTCATCTCCCATTCCCTTTAAAAGCCAGTTGCGCTTGCTCCATGGTGGATTCACTATTTACATGGCAGAATTTGTGAGTGGAAAGACCGAACGCTACTCCAGAGAGGAATCCTTTTATTTTTAATATTTAAAAATGTGTGTGTGCTGTGTGTGTAATAAGCAGAGTGTACACGCATTGTGCACCGCCTAGAGGCGCATTTAACTAACGCTCTCGTTAAATAACATTGTTGTTATCGCTATTGACTTTAGAGCAGGTTTTTGTTGGTCAATGGTGCAGTCGTTTTCAGTTCCTCAATATAGCAACACGCCAACAATGTGCCTGAACACACCTGGTTTTCAGACCAGCACGCCCATGGGCGTACAGATGGGCACAAGTGCATTTGCTATTTAAACAACGTGGCATGAACATGATAACTACTTTGGGCTGAAACATGCAAAAAACACCTGGCGTTGCATTGCACTGGGTGTATGATAGGATTCAAGATTCAAGATTCAAGAGTTTTATTTGTCACATACACAAATATTTTATTTGTTACATCCCAAAACATGGATGATGATCCTATGTCTGGATCGGATTCAGAACGATGATCAAAACATACGTTGAGTAGATGGAGTCCAGCAACACCCCCAAAGCTTCCACAGTCGATACCTCTTCATGAGTTCGACATTTCATTCTGTAATGTTAGGCAGTTTTGATTTATATGCTGTTGAATGTTTAATGACCACGTTAGCTTACTTGTGTGTAAGCAATCTTCTATCTGCTCCTGGTTTACAAAGATCTTTTTCTTTGCTTTATTTTGGATCTAGAGATGTACTGTTTCAGAAGATGAGTAACAGCGCCCCCTAACATACAGCAGTGAAAACATGGATTGCCAGAAAAACTTGTCAATGACAGGGACATTGTGTCAGTTTTTGGGGTGAAATATGATCTATACAGCTTTCATGAGATTCCCTGGAGAGGAACACTGATGAGGAGAGGGCTGCTGGGAGAGCGGGGCCGGGTAGAGAGCTTATTTAGCTTGTTGCTTGTTCAAAACCTTCGGAAAACCTCAAAGACCCTTGTTACTTCAGTGTAGTAAGCAAAGAAACAACTCTCTGAAATCGCATGACAATTTTCTTTCCCTTTCTCCAGTACTCCCCCTTCACTCTCAAACCCAGACTCACTTGACTGGAAGTCAACTTGCTAACACAGTGTTCCACCTCTCTGACCCCTTTCTACCGCTTCTATTGTAAGAGACTGGCCGCGTCCTTGTCTATGCCCTTTTAAACAAATGGAGGAGATTTGTGAGGAGGAAGAAGAGCGGAGTGGATGACGGTGGGAAAACAAAGCTCTACTCAGGAAGGTAATTGCGGCACTACTTCAATCAGTCCTTGATTTGAATGGTGGTTGCTGGTGATTGGGCTTCATTGTCTGGTTTCTCCAGGCGCTCGACCGCCCGCCTGCCTGACCCTCCACGCGAGAGCAGCAGGTAGGAGCATTTCCACGGACCGCCCCGCTAATAGCTGACCTTCATTGGCAGGACACACTTAGCGCTCACTCTTTCTGGAAAAATGGCCACTGTTGATTGAAGGGTCGAACAGCAGGAGTTGTTCAAGAGTAACGCTTGTCTTTCAGAATGTTTGTATCAATCTTTAATTTACTTGTCCAATGTGTTGCAGACATGGATGAATCAGAAAGCCTCCAAACTGCTGTCAAACTTGCTTTGTTTAGAAAGTTACTTTTCCTATCAGGTTGTTGTCTGTTGCATTTTCATTTGATCAGTCTGATGGCCTATGAGTGAGTCTTACACAATGTGCTAACCAGGTGCCTATCAAAGGCCCAATATGTAAGATTTTTGGTTTAAAATATCTAAAAACCACTAGAACAATGTTCAAAATATTTTGTTGACTTGTGTACTTACATTATCCCACATGTTTCCAAGAATGTTTAAATCCAGAGAGATAAGCAGTTTTAACCAGGACATGAACCGTGTCCGGGTGTCGCCCATCAATGACATCATACCCGCGTTACCCGCAATTTATTTATTTATTTATTTTGTAGAAACCATGGAAACACCAAAAACGCATTAATATATTGTGTTTTATTAGACAGGTGATCAACTGTTTGGATCATTCATCGACAGAAAACGAATCATTGTTATACAGCTCAGTTACACAGTTACTCTTATTGTTTAAATCTGGTTTTCATGATTTACCTCGAGTATCATGTTTTACCATGCCTAATATGGATCTCTCACTGCAGTGTGAACAAGTGTCTCACAGTAGCACCGAGCGAACACACAGAGTGTGTAACATAACATTCAGCACACTCAAATGTGTGTAAAACAGCACTGCGTTACCTCACATACACATGAGTGGAGAAGAGGAAGTGCTCGTCTGCGGCAGAATAAAAGCTCCACTGCTCTTGAGCCGTGTGTCGTGCTCATCTCTCATTAGCAATCGCTTCCATAATATTTTATTGTTTTTATGTTTTCATACTATAGAAATCGATGACTACCGTCAACTGTTTGGTTACCAACATTCTTCAAAATATCTTCATTTATGTTCAGCATAAGAAAGAAATTCATACAGGTTTGGAAGAAATTGAGGGCGAGTTCATTTTTGGGTGAACTATCCCTTTAACAACTGTTTGGCCTACTATTACTTTTAAAGTTATTTTATTTTAAATATACTAAACTACTAAACTGCAACTTCATTATTACAAATATATAATGCATACAAATGCATTTAAATACTTGATAGACAAATTTCAATTTGTCTATTGAGAATTCACCATGACGTCACAACAATAATAGACGTTCTTCCGGGTGGCAAAAGCCGAAGCGTTCCTATGGCAACGCTAGTAAATTGCTTGGAAGGGAGACCCACCGTCGGCACTCGGCAGTAGCCTAATCTACATTTCAACAGGTAAGCTGATTCAAAAACAGACGTGGTGGAAATTCAGACATAGTTAACATGATCATTGAGGAAGTGATTAACTAATTCAGGAGATGGCAATATATGAAATGCCTAACCTTTGTCTAATAGATGTAGCGCTAGTCTACTACCATCATTTTTAAATGAGCCTCAGCCTACCATTGAGTAGTTATTTTAGTGACTGTTGCTGTTTGATTTACAATATGTTAGGCTATGGTAGAAGGTCTGTTTCCTTGTTATCTAACTAAAAAGGCTCTGATCGTTTTCTGTTGATCGGATGGCACAGACGCAAGCTTTTGATGGTGCTACTCAGCTAGGCATTCACTCAAACTAAACTCACGGTGATGATGAAACCAATGTGGTACACGCATCAATCAGAGCAAGAGGCTATCTTCTCTGTAGCACTACTTTTGACTACGTCCAGGTATCTTGGTGCCTATTGTTTACAACCATTCTGAAGTGCCGTACAGAAATTACATTAAAGCATATTTTAGTTTACCAAACACTTAAACCAAACAGTAAACTAAAATCATATTTCAAAAACAATTAAAGACAAAAAAAAAAAAAAAAAAAAAAAGTACTTAAGTGGGTCAAAAAAAAATCTTGACTTTTTGGGTGAAATGGAACACAAAGAAGTACACTCATTCTGATAGTGCTGTGGTGAGTGTTAACTCCTTATTAGTCAGAGGCTGCCTGACTTAAAGTGGGTGGTAGCTTACCGTGGGATTGGCCCCTCCCACTCTAGAATGAGGTCCCTAGCACCTGAGCACCATCACCATTGCTCTGGTTTATCACTGGTAACTACCTCAAACCGTTTTTTTTTTCGAACATTTTTAAAGTCCCCCTGTAGTCAATAATTGTATCCCTTAAAGCATCACCAAAATGACATATTTAAAAAAAAAAATCCTGTGAAAAAGAAAAAAGTATATTCATGCCTTAAAATAGCTTGAATGTAACACCCTTGCTTCATTTAGTATATGCGGACTCATGAATATACAAATGACCCCCGCCTTCACTCTCTGAGATCCACTCGCTCGACTTTACTGTAGTAAACACTGTACAATGATAAGTGGAAATACTGGTTTAACTCAGCCATATATGTTTGAACCAGTGTAATTACACAGGCTTGTCTACAAGTCCATGTATCAGAATGGTAATGTGTTTTATGTAGCGCTCTACAACATCGGACACTTAACGGTAATTAAAATGATTATCCTTTGGTTTGACTACATTATCAAACAGCTAATAATGTGTTGCTAATGTTACACATACCATGTTCACGTTCACAATCTCAGTCTGCCTTCTGAAAATCAGCATCCTTATAAACGCTTTGAACATCATAGAACGTCAGTGGAGAAAGGCATTTAGGTCATCATAACATCATACATCATATACATAATTCACCCACTATATTGTGTCACGGCTCAGTATGTGACATATTGCTAAATGTAGCCTACCCAATTTTTCATATCAACAGAAAAATATACCGGGATAACCTGGCATCTCTCGAGACTCCACTGCTTCAGAGAATAGTTAATGATATGCTAAAGCCCGCCCACATGTTGACGTGATTGGCTACAAGGTAGTTTGTAATGTCAGAAACACCAGTGATTGACTTTTGAGTCTTTGTTTCACTGAGGAGAAAATATTAAACTATGGCGTTGACTTATGAATTTGCACATGGTTTGTCTGAAAGCAAAAGCACTACATAGACATATAAACAAGATAAAAAAAAATGTCACTGTTGTGATGAGCAGTGATGAGTTTCACACTTTAGTTTAGGATCCAATTTCCATTATTAACTAACTAACACCTAAAGGATTATTAGGAACACCTGTTCAATTTCTCATGAATGCAATTATCTAATCAACCAATCACATGGCAGTTGCTTCAATGCATTTAGGGGTGTGGTCCTGGTCAAGACAATCTCCTGAACTCCAAACTGAATGTCAGAATGGGAAAGAAAGGTGATTTAAGCAATTTTGAGCGTGGCATGGTTGTTGGTGCCAGACGGGCCGGTCTGAGTATTTCACAATCTGCTCAGTTACTGGGATTTTCACGCACAACCATTTCTAGGGTTTACAAAGAATGGTGTGAAAAGGGAAAAACATCCAGTATGCAGCAGTCCTGTGGGCGAAAATGCCTTGTTGATGCTAGAGGTCAGAGGAGAATGGGCCGACTGATTCAAGCTGATAGAAGAGCAACTTTGACTGAAATAACCACTCGTTACAACCGAGGTATGCAGCAAAGCCTTTGTGAAGCCACAACACGCACAACCTTGAGGCGGATGGGCTACAACACCAGAAGACCCCACCGGGTACCACTCATCTCCACTACAAATAGGAAAAAGAGGCAACAATTTGCACAAGCTCACCAAAATTGGACAGTTGAAGACTGGAAAAATGTTGCCTGGTCTGATGAGTCTCGATTTCTGTTGAGACATTCAGATGGTAAAGTCAGAATTTGGCGTAAACAGAATGAGAACATGGATCCATCATGCCTTGTTACCACTGTGCAGGCTGGTGGTGGTGGTGTAATGGTGTGGGGCATGTTTTCTTGGCACACTTTAGGCCCCTTAGTGCCAATTGGGCATCGTTTAAATGCCACGGCCTACCTGAGCATTGTTTCTGACCATATCCATTCCTTTATGACCACCATGTACCCATTCTCCGATGGCTACTTCCAGCAGGATAATGCACCATGTCACAAAGCTCGAATCATTTCAAATTGGTTTCTTGAACATGACAATGAGTTCACTGTACTAAAATGGCCCCCACAGTCACCAGATCTCAACCCAATAGAGCATCTTTGGGATGTGGTGGAACGGGAGCTTCATGCCCTGGATGTGCATCCCACAAATCTCCATCAACTGCAAGATGCTATCCTATCAATATAGGCCAACATTTCTAAAGAATGCTTTCAGCACCTTGTTGAATCAATGCCACATAGAATTAAGGCAGTTCTGAAGGCGAAAGGGGGTCAAACACAGTATTAGTATGGTGTTCCTAATAATCCTTTAGGTGAGTGTATGCTTTATAAGTACTAATAAACAGTAATATCCTAGTAATATGCATGCTAATAAGAAACTAGTTCATAGTGAGAATTGGATCCTAAAATATGGTTACAGTAAATTGAAGTGTACACTAAAGTGTTACCAAAAATACTATTGGAGTCTTTCTATTTCAACATTTCACATTTAATTTTATGTGTTACTTGCCATCTCTTTGTTATTATTTGTGCAATTTACAGGCAATTACCATAAAGTTAATTCTATACTATTTTTTGTGGGGGATTCAATGTGTTAGTATATTTATGGTTTCAGGGTTTATTTATAGGTTTTAATCAATTCCCTAATAAAAACCAAGCAAAAACACAATATTTTGTAATAGTGACTGGTTAGGACAAAAGCTTTTATTGTTTGTTGGTTTATCGCATCACGCCTGTTCGGGACATGCTGAGATTAATGTTGTAATGAACTGTATGATTGGCTCTTTGCAGTGCAGCCTAAGAGACTCATTTCGACCTCTATGATGGGTTTAGCTACAGACACATGAAAAAACAGAGAGCAACTCACACAATGTCAGTGCAGGCGATGCAGGGCACTTTGCGGGTGTTGGTCATTATCAAGTCCAGCGCTGCTGAAGTGTCATTATCGCAGGTGGGGTGGGCAGCACATTTCAGGTAAAACTCCTACAAGATGCACAAATGAGATGTAATCATGTCCTGCAAACCCCCACTGCAGTGATTTTTATGTATTTGCAGCATGAGGGTAGTATCACTGGACCCAGCTGAGATAAAGCTACCAATTTAGTCCTCTTTTAAAGTCTAACTTTAAAATGCATGTTTTTATGTATCCTTCTCACATTTGTAATACGTTGGTCAGTTAATAAGAATAATTTTAGTTTTTAGATGTAGTTTTATATTATTTATTCGAATGATTAAAAGAGCCATTTCATGTCTATCCTTAACTTGAGGTTGATATATGATTTGGAAAGTAATTAGTAATAAGTAATTAAATACTTTTTGGAGAGAGTAATTTGCACAGTAATCTAATTACATTATTGAAGATGTATTTAGTAACTAGTAATTAATTACTTTTTAAAGTAACTTACCCAACACTGCTATGTAATGATAAAAGTGTGGACTAGCTATAAACACATTTACTCAAGACAACTTGAGACTTGGTGCTTAAATGAAAATTACAGGTTTGAACCCAGCCAAGGCAACGTCCATTTCCTCCATCTCACACCACAAACCACAGTCTTTATCAATAATAAAAAGCTTAAACCAATCTGTTTTAGCAGGTTTATGCTGGTCTCCCGGATATGATTATGGTGTTTCTTTTATTCAGGAATGTGGCAAAAGAATAATTGGTTAAACTTTCTTTCAAGGTGTCTGTATTACAGCGTAATTGTGCATTTAAGTACTGTGTATTAATAATTAACTACATGTACTTACTATAGGATTAGGGTTGGGGTTTGGTTTAGGGTTAGTTGCATGTAATTATGCATCATTTATAGTTATTACTACAGTAATTACATGTAACATTTGTAACAAGGACACTGTAAAATAAAGTGTTACCGAATAATTGATATAATATGACAAGATTGTTGCTGTCTCACCGCTTGACTGCCATCACAGTCTTGTGACTGACATACTCCATGAATCCTGTTAGGGAGAAGGACATCATCCCAGCAGCATGGCCCCTACAGACAACACATAACATCACAGAGATGACAGACATCAGTCACAGGAAGATGAGGAGGACTATGGTAATTGGACAACAAGTAAAGAGCAGGAATGTGATGAGGAATATAGAGTAAGATAGAAAGAAGGGTCAAAAGACAGAAGGGCAGTTTAACGTGAAGAGATACGGATTAAAACTCGGAACAGCTCACTGAAAAAACGTGCCTTTACCTACATTTTTGCAAAACTTGAAAAATAAACCTATACATACAATTCACTGCAGTTTACAGCTGAAATGAAGTGGTCATATTATTTATTAATAAAGACTTATTTTTGCACAGTTTCTTGCACAATAGCTTATGACCCCCAAAATACTTTTACAACAGTGCATGATTTGTAAACTAATACATTTTAATTTCAAGGTAAGCTGAAACAGGATCAAATCAAAATCAAATCACCTTTATTTATATAGCGCTTTTAACAAGTCCAATTGTTTCAAAGCAGCTTCACATTGTTAAAAGTAAAATAATGCAACAGAATTTGTACAGCCGTTCTGGTGAAACGGTGATGTTATCCAGCTAATTTCAAGTATCATATAGCATCAATGCGGGCAGATCGGTAATATAGAAGAAATTTAGGTGTCCCCAACTGAGCAAGCCAAAAGCCAGAGGCAACAGTGGCAAGGAACCAAAACTCCTTCAGGGTCAGAATGGAGAAAAAAACCTTGGGAGAAACCAGGCTCAGTCGGGTGCCAGTTCTCCTCTGGCCGACGAACAAACAGTGTATGATTATAATTCTGGCAACATAGCAGGTCTTAATTCATATTAGGCAAATAGATATTTGTTAGATTATTCGAGAGATTGGAGTCACACGCCGAAGACGGGTTTAATGAGGATGTCGTGTCGATGCAGCATTTACGGGGGGAGTTTATTTGACATGTTCTCTGCAGACACTTCAGGGATGCGTTGGTCATGTCCAGGCGCTGGTCCACCATCTGATCTGGATACGGCCTGGATCTGGCTGACTGCAGTAAACCTCGGTATAAACAGAGAGACTAACATTAGCGTAGATGCCATTCTTCTTATGATGTAACGAGTACATCAGGTGTTATGGGAAGTGTTCCCGGTTCCGGCTGACCTAGTTAATGCAGCCTGACAATCATTTACTGATTTGAGTAATAGAAATTGATAATGTTTTATGTGTAAACCATAGTAAAGAGATGCGTTTTTAGTCTAGATTTAAACTGACAGAGTGTGTCTGCTTCCCGAACAATGCTAGGAAGACTGTTCCAAAGTTTAGGCGCTAAATAGGAAAAGGATCGACCGCCTGCAGTTGATTTTGATATTCTAGGTATTATCAACTGGCCAGAGTTTTGAGACCGCAATAGACGCGTATGGAGTATAATGCGTTAAGAGTTCGCTCAAATACTGGGGAGCTAAACCATTTAGTGCTTTGTAAGTAATAAGCAAGATTTTAAAATTTATTCGATGTTTAATAGGGAGCCAATGAAGTGTTGACAGAACCGGGCTAATATGGTCATACTTCCTTGTTCTAGTAAGAGCTCGAGCTGCTGTGTTTTGGACCAGCTGGAGTTTGTTTATTAAGTGAGCAGGGCAACCACCCAGTAAAGCATTACAGTAATCTAGCCTTGAGGTCATGAACGCATGAATTAACTGTTCAGCATTTTGCATCGAAAGGATGTGCCGTAGTTTAGATATATTTTTAGATGGTAGAATGCAGTTTTACAGATGTTAGAAACGTGGCTTTCAAATGAAAGATTGGTATCAAAGAGCACACCCAGGTTCCTAACTGACGACGAGGACTTGACAGAGCAGCCATCGAGTGTTAGACAGTATTCTAGGTTACTACTTGCAGAGTTTTTTTGTCCAATAATTAAAAATTCATTTTTTCTGAATTAAGTTGCAGGAAATTACTAGACATCCAATGTTTTATATCAGCTATGCATTCCGTTAATCTTGTGAATTGGTAAGTTTCATCAGGGCGTGAAGAAATATAGAGCTGAGTATCGTCAGCATAACAGTGAAAACTAATGACATGCTTCCTAATGATATCTCCCAGTGGTAGCATGTACAGGGTGAAGAGCAACGGTCCTAGCACCGAGCCCTGCGGTACTCCATACTGAACTTGTGATCGGTGTGACATCTCTTCATTTACTGCTACAAACTGATAACGGTCAGATAAGTATGATTTAAGCCATGCCAATGCAGTTCCACTAATGCCAACATAATTTTCGAGTCTATTCAAAAGAATGTTGTGGTCGATAGTATCGAATGCAGCGCTAAGATCGAGTAACACTAATAGAGAAATACAACCACGATCGGATGATAAGAGTAAATCATTTGTAACTCTGATGAGAGCAGTCTCAGTACTATGATACGGTCTAAATCCTGACTGGAAATCCTCACAGATACCATTTCTTTCTAAAAGGAACATAATTGTGAAGACACTGCCTTTTCCAGTATTTTTGACAGGAAGGGTAGATTTGAGATCGGCCTATAATTGACTAATTCTGTAGGATCAAGTTGAGGTTTTTTAATAAGTGGTTTGATAATAGCCAACTTAAACGTTTTGGGTACATATCCTAATAACAAAGATGAGTTAATGATATTAAGAAGAGGATCTATGACCTCTGGTAGCATCTCTTTTAATAGCCTAGTCGGTATAGGGTCGAGCATACATGTTGTTGATTTAGATGATTTAACGAGTTTAGCCAATTCTTCCTCTCCTATAGCAGTGAATGAATGTAATTTTTTCTCAGTGACACAACAATGCTCTGTCTCATGTGACACTATAGTAGACGGCTGCATGGTTATAATTTTCTTCCTAATATTATCGATCTTACACGTAAAGAAGTTCATAAAGTCATTACTGCTGTGCTGTTTACAACCATCAGAAGTATAAGCTTTATTTTTGGTTAACTTAGCCACTGTATCAAATAAATACCTAGGGTTGTGTTTGTTTTCTTCTAAGAGAGTCGAGAAATAAGCAGATCTAGCAGTTTTTACGGCCTTTCTGTATGCGATCATGCTCTCTTTCCATGAATTACGAAAAATCTCTAATTTTGTTTTCTTCCAGCTGTGCTCCATTTTTCTGGCTACTGTTTTAAGGGCCCGGGTGTGCTCATTGTACCACGGCGTTGGACTATTTTCTTTAATCTTGGTCCAGTTGCAGCATCCATTTGCAGCAGGCTTTGTTAAAATAAAGAACTCAGGATACACAGAAAGCGGGACAGAAACAAACACTTAAACACAACAATAACAGACAACTGAACTGAACTAAACCAAGCATTCTCAGCTCTGGTTCTGGAGGGCCACTGTCCTACAGAGTTTAGCTCCAACCCTAATCAAACACACCTGAACCAGCTAATTAAGCTCTTCAGGATTACTAGAAAGCTACAGGCAGGTGAGTTTGATCAGGGCTGGAGCTAAACTCTGCAGGACAGTGGGCCTTGAGGACCAGGGCTGAGAACCCCTGTACTAAACACAGGGCTTAGGGTGCTTTCAGACTTGGTTCGATTGCCTGGAACAAACCGAGTTCGATTGCTCCCCCCTTCCCCCGCTGGACTGTGTTCATATTATATTATTTGGGTCCGAACCGGGTCGTGTTTGTGTCATCAACCCATTGCTTGGTAACGATGGCTAGCGAAAATGAATAGCGTTGCTCACCTCAATTTCATATTTTTGTTTTTGAACCGTTGGTTTTTTACCAAAGCTTCAGTACGTATTGGCACTTGCATCTATCTGCCGCGAATGTACTGCAAATGCTCTAAAGAACGCTGAAGACGAGCGTAAATGAGATCTACAGCTCTGTGCTTGCAGTATGTCAGTCACGCTTGTCAGGAAACACACACAAAGCACATTTTTATCAAATCATATGTCATTAATAGCGATTCATTTCCGCAATTTAGTATGATTGTGTTCACATCAGCAGCGAACTGTACCAGAGTTAACATGAACCGAACCCCAGACCACCTTTATAAGTGGACTCGCGGACGGTTTGCGCGTGTGCACCCGATTTCGGAAGACAGCGTTCACATAATCCAAACGAACCGAACTCTGGTTTCAATCGAACCCGGGTGCGCACAAAAAGTGCTAGTGTGAAAGCACCCTTAAATACACAAGGACTAGCAAGTTAATTGATTGAACAACAGGTGACAGGAATACAGCAATCAGACACACTGGGAAACTGGGTCAAATGAACAGGTACACAGGCAAACATAAACTGAACACAGTGAAATCTAATTCAACCTCGCGGCAAAAGGAGTTCAAATGGGGAGGGAGGGCGGGTGTCCTGGAGTCGTTGCAGGTGACCAGGGCAGTGCTGACAGGCTAGGACTCCTACAGGCCAACACCGGCAATACTGGAGTCAGGGAGGCGCCGATAGCTCAGGGAGCCAGGGAGCCGCTGGCAATGCAGGCAGCCATAGAGGCGCCAGTAGCTCAGGGAGACAGGGACGTTTGGCCTCCATGGCCTTGACAAGGGAGGTGTAGCCCCCTGAAAAAAAAAAAAAAGAAAAAAAAAAAAAAAAAAAAAATTATCTATCTATATATATATATATATATATATATATTAGGAGGAGCTATGGGGTTGTGAAATGGAGTGGACTCAGGGGCTGGAGCCAACACTGGACTGTGCTCAGGGGCTGGTGTAGATGTGTGTGTGGTCCAGACACACATAGCAGAAGTCACGTACAGCAAGAATAAATACTGAAACAGCTTCCTCTCTGAGCGGCTCTGGAACAGCTATCTCTGGAAAGGACTCTGGAATTTCACACACTGGAACGGATTTGGTGATCTCACATACTAGAACAGATTCTAAACTTTCACTGGAACAGACTGGTGAATCTCTCTCACTGGAACAGACTGGTGAATCTCTCTCACTGGAACAGACTCAGGAATTTCTCTCACTGGAACAGACACAGGAATTTCTCTCACTAGAACGGTGGCCGGCACGCTGGTATTTTCCTCAGTCTCGCCTCTGGTAAAGGAGGAACCATTGCAGAGAAGTACCCAGTGCATGTATTCCCTTAACGTCCCTAGAGGTCCATCTCTGAGCAGGCACGCTCTGGTCTCTGCATTGAGGACTGCCCAGAAAAACACACAGAGGTTGGTGTCATCATAATAGATGAGACATTGTAATTCTAGGAATGCCTGTGTGTGTCTCTCGAGGGACTGGTTCCCCTGTGAGAGGAGGAGAATCTTTGCTGCTAGATCCATATAATTTGGTCTGCTATTCTGTCACAGGTGGTTTCAAGGTAACTTGAAAACAGGAATTGCAGCAGTTTTCAGGCTTTATTTTTAGAACTCAGGATACATAAAACGTGGGACAGAACAATCACTTAAACACAACAATAACAGACAACTTAACGGAACTAAACACAGGGTTTAAATACACAATGACTAACAAGTTAATTGATTGAACAACGGGTGACAGGAGTACAGCAATCAGACACACTGGGGAACTGGGTCAAATGAATGGGCACACAGGCAAATATAAACTGAACACAGTGAAATCTGATTCAAAACAGAATACAAAACTGTGACAAATAGTCAATTCCATATGGCTTTACTGACATATTAAACTTGTTCAGTAGCTCAACTGGTCCAGCACTGCACTTGTGATGTGGAGCACTCAAATACGAGCCGCATGAAACACAAATCACGAAAAGAGAGATCAAATAGAAGCAAGCTAAAATGGCATAGGGTTGCTTCAGGAAAGGCGTTTTTATCTCATGTTTGCTTTTGTTAACATTATCGGTTAGGTTTATGGTAAGGTTTAGTGTAGGAGGCACGATATTTCTGATTGCGATACAGTATTAACCTTTTAACACCACTTACCAGACATTTCATTTCCAAACTACTGCGATATGTGCAACAACCAGATTCACATTCAACTGTTTCAGATAAAAATGCACACGCTTTTAGCTTCTCTCAATGGACAGTTGCGAAGTTGCGAAACATGCAAAAAAATTATCACTTTACTGAAATGTCACTTATACAGACACGCTTTTCCAAAGAACCTAGGTAGAAAACCTTAGACCTTGAAATGCTAATTGCTCTAGCTCTGATTACTCAAATAAAATGTTATTGTCTTAAGGAAGTATTTCACCAAAAAAAGGGAAAATTCTGTTATTATTTACTTATTGTCATGTCATTCCAAATAGTTTTCCCCATTGAATCAGAGACGTTTTGAAGAATCTTTATGTAGAACCTTTACATGTACATACAAGGACAGTGTTGCTCCTAAAACATCCAAAAAACAAGATTCCAAAATTACCTTTTTGAAAGTATCGACTGAAAAATAACAATGCAGGTTAAATATTATAGATAATAAATATATACAAATTATAAAAATTATTTTTTAGAGTGAACTATCCCTTTAAAAACCACCAGCGTCATATCACACTCTTTATACCTGCCACCTCTGTCACACACTCTTCCTTGTCCTTCTGCCAGATTAAGACACTCTCTCCATCCATAATTGTTTTGGGACAACGTCCCCCTACCCCACCACCGCTTGACTCTGACCGTGCCTGATTAGCATAAGCATTTAAACATTCTGACAGGGCCCTTAATAAGCAAGAGAAAAGGTTAAGAAAATCATTACTCGCCCACAGGGGGAGCGGGAGGGGGTGAAGGGAAGGGAGGGTGGAGGGATGAAACAGCCGTGCCGTGGTGGAGGAGCCCGGAGATTACACGAAGACACCTGCTTAGAGACAGCAAGGAAAGGTCACACAGACCCCCGACGCGCCGGCTCAAAACAAACGCGCGTGCTCGCCACTGAGAGTGTAAATGATTAATGAGAAAAACGGAGATGAATTATTCAACAACACACCTCCCGCATTGTTCACATCAGTCTCACCTCCCCACCCTCTCAGGACGTTTTCTTTTTTTTCTCCATGGAGGAGAATCAACAGCGCAGTCCCACAAAGCCTTAATTACATTATTGTTTAACAAACAAGGCTGTGTCTGTGAGCCAGCTGTGAGGATTCTACTTCCTGTATCCAGCAGAGACACATCTGATACACACAGACCCAATCAAAGCGCCTGATTGGTCGACTGCGGTTGCGTTCACCACACTCGATTATAGACATTTGAAATCAGTGAAAACACAAACATGGCAGACATCCAGAAAAAACTGAATTGAAGCACACACAGCAAATATGCAAATGTTTGAGCACATGAAGGAAACACAGTACTAATCACAATGACATCAAATCTTGGTTTAGGCCAATATAAGAAACCATCTTTGGTTTAACCATCAACTGTAGTTAGACTTTAAGCACATCCCACTACAGTACACTTTGATGCATATGACCTTTTTAAAGCATTAAAATCCCATGAGAAACATTCCATGTTTGGTTGTGAGACCTATTAGATATGTTTGATAAACTATATTAAAGTTGCCATGAAATCAAAATTTAAGTTTTTTGTCTTTTAGTATGAATATGTTAGCCTCACTGTTATCTATAAGCTTGTGTGCTCCAAAACAATGACAACGTTTGCATTTAGAAGATGTAAGCATTCAAAACTTACAGTCTCTCACTCCAATATGGATCAATGATTTTGATGACACCACTGCACTTCAGCTTCTCAACAGATTTTCTGTCCAATCAAATGCTCTCTAGAATCTGAAGCCCCGCCCCCTACATTATAAACAGACGCTGAAGCTGCAGCTGAAATCGGTCACTTGCTCACACATTTACTGTTTTCTACATGGTGAATGGCACATAGTGCACTATATAGGGGATAGGGAATGATTCAAACAATGCACTATATAGGGGATAGGGAACGATCTGACAGCACTATATAGGGGATAGGGAACGATTCAGACAGTGCACTATATAGGGGATAGGGAATGATTCAGACAGTGCACTATATAGGGGATAGGGAATGATTCAGACAGTGCACTATATAAGGGATAGGGAACGATCTGAGGGTGCACTATATAGGGGATAGAGAACAATCAGACAGTGCACTATATAGGGGATAGGGAACGATCTGACAGCACTATATAGGGGATAGGGAACGATCTGACAGCACTATATAGGGGATAGGGAACGATTCAGACAGCACTATATAGGGGATAGGGAACGATCAGACAGTGTAAATAAGCTTTCTATTTGGGAGAATGAAGTCTGGTTTTTCACGTCAGTGTCACGCAAAGCTCCGCAGATCCGGTCCAGAGACACAATAGCACAGAGCAGATCAGATGCGACCAGAAAACGTATTGGACCCATTTGAATTCTGCCAAGAATGCCATCTTTTATAGCGATATGGAGGAGATTTAACATTACATGAGACATATAATCAATCAAAATCAATCAATCAGATGTATATACATATACATTCTGTACTATCCAAATGATTATTAGAAAAAACATATAAAATAGTTTATGGAAATACACTGTACACTAAAATTAAATTGTCTGGGGTCAGTAAGATTAAACATTTTTTGAAATGCAATAAAACAGAAAACATTTTTTTTTTTTTTTTTTTTATTGTAATAATATTTCACAATATTACTGTTTTTACTGTATCTTTGATCAAATAAATGAAGCCTTGATCAACATAAGAGTCTTCTTTCAAAAACACCTTACTGACCCCAAACTTCTGAACGCTGGAGTAAGTTTGTGAATAACTACAAACCAATAATTGATCTCAAACTAGCTGGAGTGCATCTCAAAGTAAAACATATTACTAACATCCAAGTAATAAATAGTCTTTAATCCCAACTATAATGTGATTTGTGTCTATGTTTTAGCAGTGTATTGAACTGTGTGGAGCGCAGCAGGAGGATACAGCATTACCCCAGCCACGTGTTGCAAGCAGGTGAGGCATTGTAATGAGATGCTCAAAGTTGACCCTGTTTGCCGCTGACCTGTCAAAGCGCAGCCAATGATTACCGGATAATTCACATGAGGTATTATTATGTGGGCTGTGCCGGCACAAAAATCTAAACAAAATTGGAAAGACAGAGCAATTTCATATCCTGGAATTCGAAGGGGAAAAAAAGTCCTACGTGTCCCGTGATTTATCAAGGCTCCATATATTGCAAAATTCACTTTTATATTGTTTTTGAACACAAGCAGTGAGTACGCAACCACCCTATTGTGGAAGAAATCCATCCACTTTGTTTGTTATTTTCCCCATAAATCTGAAACAGTGTCTCAATATGATCCGTTCAGGCTGCAATGTGACGTCAGGCCCCGCCCACTACTGGCGAAGGAATCTGCCCTATTAGCTTAGCTCCTCCTCTCCTCACCAGAGCATTTAACAGCAGCATTCAAGTAAGAAATGTGTTCTTAATAAAGCTACTAAAGTTATTTAGTCAAGAGCAGTGAGTGATTTTCTGTTTGTCTCTTGTTGTTTGATTCATATTAACAGCAGATACAGCAGTGGGTACTGTATATTACGCTGCTGTCACTTTAATACACAGATCTAATATACACATGCGATTTCTTTATTTGCTGTTTACATTCTCAGACATAACTGTGTTTATGTGAACTTTCTTTGTTTCTGACGTAACCTTGTGTGTATTTGACGCTCCATGTGACATCCTGCTTTCTGTGCGCGTGCTTCGCTCAGAAAACCATATATCAGAAGTTTAGACTGATAAGGTGTAGGAACTAAATCTAATACTTTAAGCTACTTAAGGTCAAACATACGGAGCCCCGCACATGACATGCAAGAAAAAAATATGATTTACTACTTTGTTCACTCATCTTGCTAAACCGTCCACACAATTTACTAATTCGTTGCCTCGATTTATAAATCGATTTATAAAAAAAATATTTTTTCCTGCATGTCATGTGCAGGGCTCAAACACCTACCTACAGCATAAGGAAGGCTACCCATATACACTGATATCTCTGTAATGTTCACAGCGCCGCTCAATGGTCAAAATGAGAATGACACATTTTGGCTCCTACATATGGCTTTAAATGCATGCAAATAATAAACGTTCATGATGATGAAGAAGCGCAATGTCACGTGACTGTGATAAAGATGTTTTCGTTTTTGGCAGAGTATCCGAGGCTCCGCCCTCTTCTGGAAAGTGGGGTGGGGAGCAGCAGCTCATTTGCATTTAAAAACACATGCACGAAAATAGCTTGTTTTTGCCTTAAAATTTTTAAAATGGGCATTTACAACATGGTATAATAAATTATCTGTGGGGTATTTTACATTTACATTTATGCATTTGGCAGACGCTTTTATCCAAAGCGACTTACACTGCATTCAAGGTTCTTGCTTTCAAGGTTCGTTGTTAGCGCCATGCTCTTATTGTTTGAGCTACAGGAAAGCATTTTGTGTTGAAACTTCACATACACACTCTGGGGACTTATATTACATCTTGTAAAAGGGATAATAGGTCCCCTTTAACTTCACTATTGCACTATTCACTATAATTTCTCCGGTCATTTTTCTTTTTGTTTTTTGTTTGTGGTATTCAAGATTTTTGCAGAATAACAAATATAATTTTACATTTCAGCCTGCTCTTCACACAAAGCTATTTGTGCCACAAGTGATATGGTCTTATTTTACAACCTTTATGATTTTGTTGGTCCATTTTGGAGCTTGGCCACAAAGAACTGTTGTCGTTTAAAAAAAGGACAGTGCTCTTCTTTTGTGTTCCACAGAAAAAAAAAAAAAAAAAAAAAAATTGGGTAAATTGATTAAATAATAGTCTTTTTTTTTTTTCTGAACTATTCCTTTAAGATAGGGGGAAACAACTGGATACCTCAACCTGATACACAATGGTATACGGCAAATATTAGGTCTGAGATGTGAAGTCTGAAACTTAATATCTGTGGAGTTGGGGGTTTCATTACAATGGGAACACCCTGAATATTATAATTAAAACATCTAATTAAAGCCTTAGGGCACACTGAGATATTTATAATGCCAGCAATCTAGTCAAAACTGTATTTCTCATAATTGTGTTCTAGAGAGATGCAAGCCAAGGTTATTTTCTATTAATGTTCAAAGCTCAAAGAAACTATAAGCAGCAACAATAAGCAGGTTTTCCCCTAAAGGCCTAATTCAGTGATGTAGGTTTTGAAGATCTTGGCGTAAAAGTGCCTAAATCTCACACATAAATCTGTTAAAAGCCAAGGATGGATGTTTAAACTAGGAGCTGCTGATAGAGATTAATGTTTTTGATTGAAAGTGCTGGTAAGTCCAATATCTCCAAAGGTCCAAATTAAGTGCTCTGACAGCGAGTGCATAAACTTTGCCGTCTTCTCCTCCTCAGCATATCTGGAGAAAGTTCTCTGGAGAGAGTTAGATGAGAAGAGCTGGAACCCGTTTCAGGCCCGAGGATGTTAAGAGCCAGACGCATCACAAGATTGGCATAGGAATGGGGCGGCACTGGCACCGAGACAGTGGACAAACAGATTCTCAGCGCCGAAGACCACCGCAAGCAGAAAGGAAAGGCAGGTGCAGCTTAGCGACGTGTCAGTCAGCCTTCCCAAACAGCGGCAGAACGCGGAGAGTTGGGAATGCTGCCCACGTGTTGGGACAGAAAGTCCATACGGGCCGAAAGATAAAACAGGCCACGGGCGGAATTACGGAGGGATGGGGTTTATGACAGCCGTGTGGGTGCAGCGAGACATGGGTTTGTGCTGTTTTGCATTCATACTGCAGGCTAAGAAGTGTCACTGTTAGTTAGTTATGAGACTCGGGGCAACAGAGCAAATGTTTCTGGTTACATTTTTTGTCTCAAAGCGCTTATGAATGTGTACTAAAGAACAGCAATAATAAGTTTTTCCCCTACAGTCATAATTCAGTGATGTAAGCTACAGAGTTCCCGCATTAGAATAACTCGCCACATCTTGTTTAAAATCAGGGGTTAACTTGTATTCCAGGACAAATTACTAATGGGCAAATGACATTTAAGAGTGTCCATGATAAAGAAAAGGGAAATCTTTTAAAAATATAGTTAAATGATCCGATGGGAGTTTTATTTTTATTTTGCAAGATATGATACTGATTATTTGTCACTTGCGTACTTAAAATTAAATTTTATAAAATTTTAATTTTATTTAAATTTTAATTTTCAAATTGAATACAGTTTTGATCATGTTTTAAATTAGCAAAGCACAAAAAACATGCATTAAAGGGAGACGAGAATACTTTTTGTGCGCAAAAATAACGACCTTATTCAGCAATCTCGGCCAATAATGAGCCGGTGTTCTGACATAGAACCAGGAAGTGCTGCACTGTGTTTACTACACCAACAGTGTAGAAGAATGATGTTGAAGAGAACAGATTGTTGAAAAAAGTTGTGATTTTTGTTTTGTTTTTGCGCACAACAAGTATTCTCGACGCTTCATAACATTAAGGTTGAACCACTGGAGTCACATGGACTATTTTAACAATGTCTTTACTACCTTTTCTGGGCCTTCAAATTTGCAATGACAACTGCTTATGGAGGGGTCAGAGACCTCTCAGATTTCATCAAAGATATCTTCATTTGTGTTCTGAAGATGAACGGTTTTGGAACGACATGAGGGGCAGGAATTAATAACAGAAGTTGCATTTTTGGGTGAACTATCTCTTTAAGGTATACTAGCTAGTTTAATGCTGCATCATCACATTTTTTCATTGAACATGGATTGGTTCCATTTAACATTCAACAGGCCAACATTATAAGAGAGGCACGAAGATAAAAAAACTAAAAATAATAATAATAATAATAATAATAATAATAATAATAATAATAATATATAATATATATGTATATACACACCTGAAGGATTATTAGGAACACCTGTTCAATTTCTCATTAATGCAATTATCTAATCAACCAATCACATGGCAGTTGCTTCAATGCATTTAGGGGTGTGGTCCTGGTCCAGACAATCTCCTGAACTCCAAACTGAATGTCAGAATGGGAAAGAAAGGTGATTTAAGCAATTTTGAGCGTGGCATGGTTGTTGGTGCCAGACGGGCCGGTCTGAGTATTTCACAATCTGCTCAGTTACTGGGATTTTCACGCACAACCATTTCTAGGGTTTACAAAGAATGGTGTGAAAAGGGAAAAACATCCAGTATGTGGCAGTCCTGTGGGCAAAAATGCCTTGTTGATGCTAGAGGTCAGAGGAGAATGGGCCGACTGATTCAAGCTGATAGAAGAGCAACTTTGTCACAACAATGTCACAAAGCTCGAATCATTTCAAATTGGTTTCTTGAACATGACAATGAGTTCACTGTACTAAAATGGCCCCCACAGTCACCAGATCTCAACCCAATAGAGCATCTTTGGGATGTGGTGGAACGGGAGCTTTGTGCCCTGGATGTGCATCCCACAAATCTCCATCAACTGCAAGATGCTATCCTATCAATATGGGCCAACATTTCTAAAGAATGCTTTCAGCACCTTGTTGAATCAATGCCACGTAGAATTAAGGCAGTTCTGAAGGCGAAAGGGGGTCAAACACAGTATTAGTATGGTGTTCCTAATAATCCTTTAGGTGAGTGTATATATTAATATACATGACAACAGAGGTTCAGAGGTTATTTTTGCTATCTAACTGTATATGCTGACAAATATATTTTGTACAGATTTCACTTTGTTTTGAAAAGTATTTAATTACTTTACCCAGAGAAATATGTTGGATTATGCAAAAGAAATAAATGCAGTTGATTAATAAACTTGGTTTGTTATATCAGCCTTTTTCATGCTATAGCTGCTTTGCTGATGGTTTTAAATTTATCGAAATTCAGCTGAAAAAAAAAAAAAGTTCTTAAAAATATAGTCTTTGAATTAATTTGTTGTTTTAAAAAACATGTACACCATTGTCAAGGAAAGTAAAATACATTTTCTAATATTATTAATATTAATGAAAATGTCTAAATATATGAAAATAATAAATAATAATATAACTATTTAAAATATCAGGATAGCTGTATAACTCTTTGACTGTATGCCCCCTTTATGAATTTTAATTGTGATCTCATCATAAAAAAACAATATATAAATACCTTAAATGTTGAGTTACCTTAAGGCCAGTTATGGTACACTCAAAAAAAAAAAAATTATATATATATATGCACGCACGCATGCACGCACGCACACATTTGTTTAATTATTTTATGGAACCTTGTTTCTGGGGGTATTCCAGAAAGCAGGTTATGTGACATACCGGGTATGTTTAAGAGTAAGTTAGCGGATAACCTCACCTTTCGGTTCCAAAACGGTGGTAACCTCAGGGTATGTTAGTAACCATGGCAACTCACTCTCTGAACATTACCTGCTCCGGAGCAGCTCATGATCCAGGGTTAGTTTACTTAAGAGGTATTCAGATGTGTTTTATATTATTAATATAATTATTAATATAACCACATTTGTTTCAGTTATATAATATACAATATTATATATCAATTCTAAAGAATTAAAATAAAAACATTATAACAAGGTAATGTTTAAATGTTAATTCAATTCAAATATATTTATTATTTTTTTATTGTCATCTCACACATGGATCTGCATTCAATTAATTAGCATCGAACATTATTCTCAGTGAATAAAGAATACTTATTAAACAAAGACATTGAAAAAATTATTGCATAACCACCAAATAGGTGGCGATGTGCACTAGGTAGGTTATGTAACTCGCCATTAAACAAACGAAGAAGAGGAAGTAGTATGGCGCGCTCTCTCTTAGCGTCTGTTTCCATGGTGACTCATCGATTCGCCGCTCTGTTGAGAATGTCTTGTGTGTTAACCGGGAACTTACTCGGAGTTGTCTGAACTTACTCCCGGACTCGTTTTTGGAACCAGCATATCTCGAGTAAGCCAGGTTTGGGTTAATCAACCGAGAGTTCAGGGTATATGTGGCGGTAAGTTAACCTTGCTTTCTGGAACACCCCCCTGGTAAATGTGACCTTTTTAATCTCACAATTGGTTTACATCTCACAACTGATGTTCTCACAAAGCGATGTTGACTTTTATCTAAATATCTTCTGAACACCAAACAAACAAAAAATGTCAGTAGTAAATTGGATGCAATGAATGTACCTGGTTAGGGCAAGCAAATATAGTGGCATACATGTATATATACATACCCTGCTGAGGGTAAGGGTGCCTTGTTTGCAGTCTCTGCACCGAACACGTAGTTTTCCAGGCTGGATGGCCTTGCAGACCGTCTTACAGAACACATAGAAACTGCTGTGGCCTTTAGTTTCTGTAAGAACAGCCAAAAACATAATAAAAACAAGCAATAATGGTGAAGTGTGTGGTTTGATTCAGTGTTAAAACATTTGGTCCTATTACAGTCTCAGTGCACAGACAACTATTAGTAAGCCATGTGTTGGTTGACATTCTGAAGCATGTAAAAACTCTATTGCCAGTCGGCCAGCAACTTTACTAATAACTGCAACATAAGACATGGTTTACATCACTTACCCATGATTATGTAAGTGTTGCAAGAGATTGAAATCAAATACTGTCTACTGAAGAAAAATCTTCTAACTTTTACAACTTTTACATAAACCCTCTAACTTTTAAATCCATTGTAAATGTGCCACCAAATACACCATATTGCCAAAGGTTTTGGGACGCCTGCCTTTACATGCACATGAACTTTAATGACATCCCATTGTTAATCCGTAGGGTTTAATATGGAGTTGGCCCACCCTTTGCAACTTTAACAGCTTCAACTCTTCTGGGAAGGCTTTCCACAAGGTTTAGGAGTGTTTATGGGAATTTTTGACCATTCTTCTCGAAGCACATCTGTGAGGTCAGGCACTGATGTTGGACGAGAAGGCCTGGCTCACAGTCTCCGCTCTAATTCATCCCAAAGGTGTTCTATCGGGTTGAGGCCAGGACTCTGTGCAGGCCAGTCAAGTTCCTCCACACCAAACTCGCTCATCCATGTCTTTATGGAACAGGAAGGGGTCATCCCCAAACTGTTCCCACAAAGTTGGGAGCATGAAATTGCCCAAAATGTCTTGGTATGCTTAAGCATTAAGAGTTCCTTTCACTGGAACTAAGGGGCCAAGCCCAACCCCTGAAAAAACAACCCCACACCATAATCCCTCCTCCAGCAAACTTTACACTTGACACAATGCAGTCAGGCAAGCACTGTTCTCCTGGCAACCGCCAAACCCAGACTCGTCCATCGGTTTGCTAAACAGAGAAGTGTGATTGGTCACTCCAGAGAACATGTCTACACTGCTCTAGAGTCCAGTGCCGGCGTGCTTTACACCACTACATCCCACGCTTTGGATTGCGCTTGGTGATGAAAGGCTTGGATGAGCTGCTCGGCCATGGAAACCCATTCCATGAAGCTCTCTACACACTGTTCTTGAGCTCATCTGAAGGCCACAGAAGTTTGGAGGTCTGTAGCTATTGACTCTGTAGAAAGTTGGTGAATTCTGCACACTGTGTGCCTTAGCATGCGCTGACTCCGCTCTGTGATTTTACGTGACCTACCACTTCGTGGCTGAGTTGCTGTTGTTCCCAATTGCTTCCACGTTGATATAATATCACCAACAGTTGACCGTGGAATATTTAATAGTGATGAAATTTCACAAATGGACTTAGTGCACAGGTAGCAACCTTTATACACCTTTATACTGCTTGATTTTGTAACACCTGTGGCCATGGAGGTGATTGGAACACCTGAATTCAATGATTTGGAGGGGTGTCCCAATACTTTTGGCAATATAGTGTTTTTAAAATAATCCTCACATTAACCTACCCAAAACGGAAATATGAGGGTCAAAATCGCTATGTGTCTTCACATTTTGTAACAGGTGGCGTTTTATGGAGAGATGGAGACCTGCGCTATTTGTTACTAATAATAAGAAAATATGCACATGGGCAAAAATTTTAATTTGTATTATAAATTATGAAAAAACACAGTTTCGTGTTAAGAAATATTTATTGCTGGTCAATATTTTTAACACGCCTTTGGAAGATTGGTTGTGAAAAAAAATTCTCTGCAATCTTAAAAATAAATGTTCCAAAAGGAAGAACAAGTCTGGATTCTCCAAAGCGCCTTTTGGTGAATAGTTTATAATATATATTGTGAATAACATTTCTACTATAATGAAACTTTTGTGCAATGGAAATGTGCCATGGATGTTAAAATGGCCTTTCATTTTGAGGAACGCTTTCATAGTTCCTATAACAAATGGTGGAAATACCCGCTTTTTGGCACGTTGGCACCGCAGGAACTGTGAATGATTTTAGATATAGGAACACCTTTTGGGGGACTGAATTAGCTCCAACTTTAGAGTAGGGTGCTGCCATCAAGTGCTAATGGAATTATTGTAAATATGAGTTTCCTAGTTAAAAACTGGACATGAGCATTCTCTCAAGTCGTAATTACCACTAAGAAGTTCAGGATAATTTTGATACCCCAGTTCCAGAGTTGGGTGGGCCATAAACTTTAAACATGGCGGAGGGCAACGATTGCTGCTGTGACTGCTATTCTTTACTGTTTTTTTCCACAACACCTACATCACCTTGTCTTGTCATTAAAGTAATGCATATTTACATATATCATTTATAATAATCATTTGAAGCATTTTGTACAGCAAAAAAAGACTGTATATGACCAAAATTCCAGAATTGTCAGTAAGCAGTATCTAGATAGTGCAGTAAATGTTCATAACAGAGGTCTGATATAAACTCCTGGGGACCCATTGTCCTGCAGAGTTTAGCTCCAACCCTAATCAAAGACAGGTGAAGCTAATCAAGCTCTTCAGGATCACTTGTTGAAAGTACACAGGCAGCTGTGCTGAAGCAGGTTGGAATAAACTTTGCAGGACAGTGGGTCCCCAGGAGCAGGGTTGAAGACCTCTGGGTTATATTGTTGTCAATAAATGGGACGCTATAATTTTAGCTTTAAAAAGATTTCCCCATAAACAGGTAAGAATAAACCTGGTGTCTCCATGATTCCTGTTCTTTCCAACAACAAAGCACTTGAATGCGACAAGCTCGTTATCACAACTTCAGAAGTAGAAAGTAAGATATTTTCGATAACATAAGAAGGCAGCATAACCCAGCACAATAGGAACTATTAGTGACATAAGTGTATGCTGATTGGCCAAACGCATGGCATACGAAACACCGGCACCAGCTATTTTTAACAACACAGTTTACATATACTTACCCCATGTACTAACTCTACGAACTTTGAAAACATAGGCACTTTTCATCCTTTATGTTACTGAGTTGTTGATGTTGTTGAATGCTGCGCTTAAATGACGTAGCTGTTGGCTGGCTTACGTCACTTCAGTGTTCCTACTTCCAGTGCAAATGTAACAAGGAAAATAGTCCTAGGAGAATGTTTTCTTTTTTTGCTCATACTGTATGTGATCTGTTTTTGTCATGACAGTGTGAACAGCACAAACCACATGGAATCTGATCTTTTCAATTCTGATTTGGGCCACTTCTATATGTGGTCCTAAATCCGATACAGTTCAGATGTTTTGCAATGCAACCTCGGTCTGAACAGCTAGAGACTGCAGTCTTTATCCTACTTGTTAGAGAGCCTGCCTCCCGTGCCGGAGACCCGGGTTTGAGGCCCAAACAGAGCGGGGGCGAGTAGGACCCGGGGGAGTTACACCTGCACATACATTTGCTGGCTTCTGTGGCAGATCACACTATAAATAAACCCTTACTCACTTTAATGTTCCCTGTGTTTACTTCCATATGACAGCATTCTGCGTGATGTCTTTTTATCGTCCTTTTGCTCATGTGGGTCAGTTCAGGGCCATGATCTGTTCACACTGGAATCTGATTCTGGTCACATTTAAACAGCAAAAAAATCGGATCTGAACAATAAATTGAGCACTAAGGCTTGCAGTGTGAATGTAGCCTCTGTTCTCGAGGGACAACCCTGCCTGGTGGCTAGTTCCTATATAACCGAGTTCCTATAGCTACCCGGCACGAAAGCCTCTAAAGTTTCTTCAGTGAACCACAGATGCCATTAAAGAACTTTTATTTTTAAAAGTGTTGACACGCTTTTAGCCTTTGGGGCTGGACTACTAGTGTGTCTACCAAATGATGGTAGACCATAGGCTACCAGTTGAGAATACGTAATAATTTTTACATTATTAGGGGCCAAGCACTGAAGGTGTGTAGGCACCTATTGTAATTGTTGCCGTTATTATTATTATTCAATTTATGGCAGCCCACAGAACCGCTTGTGGGAAAGTTATGAAATTTGGCACACAGACAGGTTTGGCACACACAGACAATTTGGAGTCTCTAACTCAATCCCTCTAGCGCCAACAACTGTCCAAATTGCACTCATATTTATGCTAATAACTTTGGAACCATAAGGGCTAGATACGAAATTACTTTTTCAACATGAAAATGTTTCTGCCATTTTGAATTTTCCAAAAGACCTCCTCCTTGGACGTTGCTTAAATTTTCACGAAAATGAAACAAAATTTTTCACGACAAAAAGTTATGGAATTCAAGTTGATTCGTCAAACCGTTCTCAATGCATAACCGAATTAGACGAAGAGCGCACCAAAATTAACGTGATGCTCTATCTCCGCGACGCTTTAGCATATTATGAACGAATTTGTTGTGTTATGACACGCATAACTTCGTAACAGTTTGGCAAAAAACAAAACCAGTCTCTTTAGATTCGGTGCAGCATGCCAAGTCGAACAATAGCCAGTTCCCTTTCAGTCGGTCACGTTCGACGTACGTCGGACGTCACCGACGAATTGGGATCACTTCAGGGAGCCCCTAACAGCTTCGAGATATAGAGAACAGGCCAATGAGAATTGGCGTGCGAGATTTGCATCTCGCGCTCCGCCCCGCGTCGCGGGTATAAAGCAGAAGTGAAATGCACGCACGTTTGTCATTCACTTCGGAGCCGAACGGCGTTGATGAAGAACGAAACGAGAGAGAGAGAGAGAGAACAGAGAGAACGAGAGGCCAGAGAGAGAGGGAAACGCGTGTGTTGGCGAGACGGCACAACCAGCGCGACCGCGCCCCCTGCTGCATTAAGAGGAGAAAAAAAACAAAACAACTGCTGTTCTCACAGCAAGAGAGTTGTGAGTGCACACACACGGCTGCACTATTTCCCGGTGTGTTGCCGCGGTCCTCCCTGAGTGCTTCAGCACAAAAAAAAGAGCGTTTTTCCTCACAAAGAGAGCTACACGGGTGTGACACTGCGTCTTTTTCGAGATGTCATTCCACCCGTGCGCTACTGGATGCGGTCGTTCCCTGTCACCCGCTGACGGTCACAATCGCTGTATCACGTGCCTGGGCTTACAGCACGCTGAGGCAGCCTTTGTGGATAGTTCGTGTTCTCACTGTGGGAACATGACTATCGCAGCGCCAGGTCGAGACTCGCCTACATTCGTGAAGGTGGAGTCCCCCTACCCATGCCTCGATCTAGCTCTATTCCCCAGAATAGATCTACTTCGACGAATGGCCGGGGTGACCTGAGGATTACGGTTAGGGCTAACCCGCCGAGCGTACCTCCGCAGGCCCCTAACCCCTCACAAGCGCCGCTACCGGTTGAGCTTCCGGAGGGACCCGCTGGCCCTCCCATGGGCGCCCGGCGGTCTCCTTCGAGCTCCGGCGGAGGAGCAGATGTCGATCGCTGCATCGGAGGGGAGTTCCAGTCCTCGGAGGATGAAGATTCGGCTGCACTGCCTCCCTCTGGGAGAGTGGCAGCAGTCGAGTCAGACCCCGAGTTGACGGCTATGCTTTCCCGGGCCGCCGAAAAGGTCGGGCTTGAGTGGAACCCTCCACCACGTCCCGAACCTTCTAGGTTGGACGATTGGTTTCTCGGGCGGGCGCGCTGGTTCTCAGCGCCCGCCCGGTACCTTTCTTCCCGGAGGTGCATGAGGAGCTCACCAGGTCGTGGTCGACACCCTTTAGTGCCAGGAACCGACCCGGTGGCTCCTCCCTCCTCACTACCCTTGACGGCGGGCAAGCCAGGGGGTACGTGGGGATCCCGCCGGTGGAGCGGGCCGTCGCGATGCAACTGTGTCCGCGACCGCCTCCAATGGCGCGGTGACCCACGCCTCCGTCCAAGGCCTGTAAGTTCTCCTCCAGTCTGACTGCGAAGGCTTACAGGTCTTGTGGCCAGGCTGCATCCGCCTTGCATGCCATGGCGCTGCTTCAGGTGCATCAGGCCCAGGCACTCATGGATATGCACGAGGGTAGCCCTGGCCCAGAGCTCCTCCTCCGGGAGCTCCGGACGGCGACGGACCTTGCCCTACGGGCGACGAAAGTCACCGCCCGTTCCATTGGTCAGGCGATGTCCACTCTAGTGGTCCAGGAGCGGCATCTCTGGCTCAACCTGGCCGACATGAGGGAGACCGATAAGACTCGGATCCTGGACTCCCCCATCTCCCCGGCCGGGTTGTTCGGCGACGCGGTCGAGAGCTTTGCCCAGCAGTTCTCGGCCGCCCAGAGGCAGACGGAGGCCATAAAATACATCCTGCCCCGGCGGTCAGCTGCTGCCTCCACCCCGCCGCCGGCCGCAGCACCTCCGCCTGCTCGTCGCCGAGGACGTCCGCCCGCCGCTGCCCTCGCTCCCGCCCCAGCCCAGCAGCAGCCTCCACCCGGGCGTCGGCGTGGAGCCGGCCGTGGTAAGGACGTCCAGCCCGCTCAGACCGCTGCCAAGCCAGGTGGCAAGCGCCATCGTAAGAGACCCTGAGACGGGCCACCCAGAGATGGAGGAGACTGCTCTTCGGGAGACGGCCGCAGCACCTCTCCCCCCCCCGGAGGAGGGCCGGGGGGCGATATTGTGTCATCCTGGTCCGCCGCTAGCCCCAGTGCTAGCGGCACCCAAATTGTCAATAAAAGAGCAGTTTCCGGAATCTCTGGGTGCCAAGAGAGTGCGCTTGGCGGTGTTCGACGCTTCCATGCCTTGTCACCCTCAGGCGCCTCTCTTATCGCCAGCAGGGGGTGCCAGCTGTGTCTGGGATGCTCACCAACGGCCTCCCCACACTCGCGTGCCCCCTCAGCGGAAGCAGGTAAGTGTTGCACAGCACACTCAGACCCCACCTTGGGCCGCTACCATGCCGCCCGTATCGGGTCCCTGCATGCCGCCGCTGCTGCCCGCTGTGGGTGCGCTCTGTGGTGCCGTTGGTCCCGCTTGCACGGTTCCTGGGAGCCTGGCTAGCGCTTCCCAGCCCGTCTCGCTGGCTCATCCGTACTATCAGACTCGGCTATGCGATTCAGTTCGCCCGGCGTCCCCCAAGTTCAGGGCGTTCACTTCACCTCCGTGACGAAGGAGAATGCCCCTGTGCTCCAGGCAGAGATCGCAGTCCTACTGGCGAAGGACGCGATAGAGCCGGTCCCTCCAGCCGATATGAAGACCGGCTTCTACAGCCCGTACTTCATTGTACCCAAGAAAAGCGGCGGGTTACCGATCTTGGATCTGCGACTTCTGAACCAGTCCCTTCACAGGCTGCCGTTCAGGATGTTAACGCAGAAACGCATCTTCAGGTGCGTCCGTCCCCAAGATTGGTTTGCAGCGATCGACCTGAAGGACGCGTACTTTCATGTCTCGATTCTCCCTCGACACAGACCGTTCCTACGCTTTGCATTCGACGGACGAGCATATCAGTACAAGGTCGTACCCTTCGGGCTGGCCCTGTCGCCCTGTGTCTTCACGAAAGTCGCGGAGGCGGCCATTGCTCCCATGAGAGAGCGTGGTGTTCGCATTCTCAACTACCTCGACGACTGGCTGATCCTTGCCCAGTCGCGAGAGCAGTTGTGCGAACACAGGGACATGGTGCTCCGTCACCTTTGCCGGTTGGGGCTTCAGGTCAACTGGGAGAAGAGCAAACTCTGCCCTGAGAGGATCTCTTTTCTCGGGATGGAGATAGACTCGGTCGCCCGGACGGCGCGCCTCACCGAGGAGCGCGTCCAGTCAGTGTTGAACTGCGTGAACTCGTTCGAACGCAGGATAGCGGTACCACTGAAACATTTTCAGAGGCTCCTGGGGCATATGGCGTCCGCAGCCGCAGTAACGCCGCTGGGATTGCTTCATATGAGACCGCTTCAATGCTGGCTCCACGACCGGGTCCCGAGATGGGCGTGGCGCAGCGGAACTCTCCGTGTCCAAGTGACGCCGAGATGCCGCCAAACCTTCAGCCCGTGGTCGGACCCTTCATTTCTACGGGCAGGCGTGCCTCTAGAACAAGTGTCCAGGCATGCTGTTGTCTCCACGGATGCCTCATCCACCGGCTGGGGTGCCACGCATAACGGGCTTGCAGTGTCGGGTCTGTGGACGGGCCCCAACTGCAATGGCATATCAATTGCCTGGAGTTGTTAGCAGTTCGCCTTGCACTCAGCCGCTTCAAAACGCCGCTCAGAGGCAAGCACGTTCTGGTCCGTATGGACAGCACTGCGCGCCGCTGCGCACATCAACAAACAGGGTGGTCTCACGCTCCGTCGCATGTCACAACTTTCGCCCGCCATCTCCTCCTATGGAGTCAGAAGCATCTGAGGTCGCCGTGCCATTCATATTCGGGCCTGCTCAATCGCGGCGGCCGACGAGTTCTCACGACAGCCAGTGCTCCCGGGAGAGTGGAGACTCCATCCCCAGGTGGTCCAGCTGATCTGGAGTCGCTTCGGGGCCGCGCAGGTAGATCTGTTTGCCGCCCGGACTCCACCCACTGCCAGCTGTTCTATTCCCTGACCGAGGGGACCTCGGTTCGGATGCGCTGGCACACAGCTGGCCCCGGGCCTACGCAAATATGCGTTTCCCCAGTGAGCCTTCTTGCACAAACACTGTGCAAGGTCAGGGAGGACGAGGAGCAGGTCCTGTTGGTCGCCTCCGCACTGGCCCAACAGGACTTGGTTTTCGGAACTAGTGCTCCTCGCGACAGCACCTCCTTGACCCATTCCTCTGAGGAAGGACCTCCTGACTCAGAGACGGGCACCCTCTGGCACCAGCGTCCGGACCTCTGGAAACTCCATGTCTGGTCCCTGGATGGGACGCGGAGGTTCTAGGCGGTCTGCCACAAGCTGTGGTAGACACCATTACTTCCGCTAGAGCGCCTCTACAAGGCACCTCACGCGTTGAAGTGGAACCTGTTCGTCGAATGGTGCTCTTCTCGCCGAGAAGACCCCGAAGGTGTTCGGTCAGTTCTGTGCTTTCCTTCCTACAAGACGGGTTGGAGCGCGAGGCTGTCTCCCTCCACCCTCAAAGTTTATGTGGCCGCCATCGCCGCCAATCATGACTACGTGGGCGGAAAGTCCTTAGGGAAGCACGATCTGATCGTCAGGTTCCTGAGGGGCGAGGAGACTGAATCCGCCTCGCCTCTCTCTATACCCTCTTGGGACCTGTCTCTGGTGCTGACCGCACTGCAGAGGCCTCCTTTGAGCCTTTGCAGTCAGCTGAGTTAAAAATTCTGTCTCTGAAGACAGTACTCCTGACTGCATTGGCCTCCATCAAGAGGGTAGGGGACCTGCAGGCATTTTCGGTCGACGAATCGTGCCTGGAATTCGGGCCTGGTAACTCTCACGTAATCCTGAGACCCCGGCCGGGATATGTGCCCAAGGTTCCCACCACTCCTTTCCGGGACCAGGTGGTGAGCCTGCAAGCGCTGCCTTCGGAGGAGGCAGACCCAGCCCTAGCTTTTCTCTGTCCCGTCCGCGCTTATGGACTTACGTGGACAGAACGCAAAGCTTCAGGACCTCAGAACAGCTCTTCGTCTGTTATGGAGGACAGCAGAAGGGAAAGGCTGTCTCCAAGCAGAGGATGGCCCACTGGATAGTGGATGCCATCGTCTTGGCGTATGAAACCCAAGACGTGCCCTGCCCGCTCAGGTTAAGAGCCCACTCCACCAGGGGTGTAGCTTCTTCCTGGGCGCTGGCTCGTGGCGCCTCGCTGGCAGATATTTGTAGGGCTGCGGGCTGGGCGACACCTAACACGCTCGCTAGGTTCTATAGCCTACGTGTAGAGCCGGTATCTTCCTGTGTGCTCACTTCCCATAGTCAGTAACACCGGCGCCCGTTCTAAAGTGTCGGCTTGCTGCGCCACTCCTTCCCCATGGAACGGATACGTGCGCTTATATGCTCCAGTCGAGTTCCCCAGTATGGCGAACCCCTGTCGAGTCCTCCGCAACCTCGGCAGTCGGACGTGGCGGAGCGTCCGACGCCAGGCCTAACGCCGTATGCATTGGTGGAACTTGTGTTAGGCTGGGTTCCATATGTTGTGACCCCACGGCGGTCCCATATGTGTATTCTCCACGGTAAGTCTCCTTTGGCGAGCTCGTGTCTTTCCCTCTCTGCCGTCTCAGTGTGGTGTGGACCCCGCCTAAATGGCCGGAGCCACCCCTGGGGCTTCCGTATGTAGCACTGCCCACGGCCAGTCCATACGTGTATTCTCCACATGGTAACTCCTCCGGGCATGATGTGGCTTCCGCAGCGGCCCCCCGGGGCACGCTTTCCCAGCGTTATCCAATAGTCGGCTGAGTGGGTCTTGCGGAACAGCAGCTGACTCTCCCTGCGTGAATTTCCCCGCCCGGAACAGCCGGGTCTGAGGGGCTTTCCCAGGGCGCTGGAAGTGGTAGCAACTGTGGCGTGTTCCAAAGGGATCCCAATTCGTCGGTGATGTCCGGCGTGCGCCGAACGTGACCGACTGAAAGGGAACGTCTCGGTTACGTATGGTAACCCTCGTTCCCTGAAGGAGGGAACGGAGACGCGTCGTCCGTCGCCACAATTGCTGTACCATCACTGCAGGCCGAGTCAGTAGTTCGGCTCCTCAGTGAAAAACAAACGTGCGTGCATTTCACTTCCGCTTTATACCCGCGACGCGGGGCGGAGCGCGAGATGCAAATCTCGCACGCCAATTCTCATTGGCCTGTTCTCTATATCTCGAAGCTGTTAGGGGCTCCCTGAAGTGATCCCAATTCGTCGGTGACGTCCGACGTACGTCTCCATTCCCTCCTTCAGGGAACGAGGGTTACCATACGTAACCGAGACGTTTTTCCATATCAGCCATTTTGGGCGTCGGCCATTTAGAATTTTGACGTAAAATGCTATATTGGCATATCATTACGAAACTCGGTATGTGTCTTCAGCACAATGCCCTGATGGCACTCAGAATTTTGGGTCAAAAGATATAATGAAATTTCCAAATCTACTTTTTCAAATTTTTCAATTTTTGGCATAATGCCAAAATGACTCTGAGGCTGTATCTCTGCAATACTTTGGCATATTAACACCAAACTTTGTATGTGTTATTGTCACCTCACTCTGACCACACCACATCAATTTGGTCACAGCGCCACCTATTGGCAGAAAGTACTGCATTTATGATTTTTCAGCCAGTTTTTCCTAAAATCATCTTAAAATGTTTTCAACTGCTCGGTGTTGCAGTTGGGCTGATGCTCCCAGCCAAGCAGTCATGACTTATCGCATCTTCTTTGGCCCCTTAATTGCTGCTTGCAGCTAAATTTTTTATAACATTTTTATTTATTCTGTTTGGTGCCAAAATTACACTTCACGTAATTTAAGTACATTCTTTTATTTAAGAATGGGATGAGCTGAGCAACTTTGCAGACTGAATCTTAGCAGACTTCTGTTTGCTTTTATTTCATATCCCTTGCTTCTCGTCCTCCATTAGTTTACAGCTGTGGAGTGTTTTGAGCGGGATGTAAGTGGGTTGGTTTGAGCACTGAATAGAGAATAAGAACAAGGTACAGCAGCACTTCAACAAGCCACCACAGTCCCAGGACAAAGAGCTCACAATCCAATTAGCCAGAAAAGAAGATCCAGACATATTCTTGGCATATGATTTAGTTGAGAGAGGACTTGTCCTATCAGTCTGTCCCATCCCAGTTTAAATCAGTCATGCACACACACGCACACACCTGGGAGCAGCATTCTCATTAGAGCTAAAAGCATGGGGCACCGAAGAGGTACAAGATACCTTGACACAGCTGACAATAAATCGAGCGGAGTGGGTTTTATAAGACAGGCACCCTATTATTTATGATTTCTGCATGATTCCTCCATTATGCTAATGCTTTTACAGGGAGAAGGGCTGGATAAAAGAGGTAGCGTGATTGGACTAAGTAGCCGAGTGGGCCGCTAGCCAGAGAGAGGTTGAAAAGGGAAGGGCGGGCAGAGGACATCTTGTAAAAGCAGCGCCATTGTGGCAAATGACAGCATCCACTTCACCAACCTGTGCGCTTACAAAAACATTCAAACACTCTCTCTGAGAGCTGCGTATTACTGCTGAAAAAGAGGTCGCAAAAGCCTCAGCGGTGCACAAACTAATGCAAATGAAAGGATATACAGTACTTACAAAAGGAATTCTAGTTTGGGACTGAAAGCATCATAAAAGAAGCGAGTCAGTGGCAATTGCTTAAAGATTGCACAGGAAGCATGCGGTCCATTTAATGTACAAATAAATGGCAAAGGCATGCATTTGTCAGTATATTTGCAGTGATTTAAAATAAAATACCACTGTGAATATCATGATTGTAATATGCTTTGTATTTGGTCATTACATTTCCTAAAGAGTGAGGCATTGTGACTTGAGTATATATGACAGTATTGAGACAAAGATTTGTCTTGGACGTTGATGTCAGCAGTGAAAATGGTGTTAGAATTGTTACATTTGATTAAGATCCAAGAATCAATTAAAAATACAGTATTGTATTTTTATAGTGGTGCATATGAGATAAACAATCATTTGTCATTTAATAAAAAAATATTAATACATTTATTAATACACTCACCTAAAGGATTATTAGGAACACCATACTAATACTGTGTTTGACCCCCTTTCGCCTTCAGAACTGCCTTAATTCTACGTGGCATTGATTCAACAAGGTGCTGAAAGCATTCTTTAGAAATGTTGGCCCATATTGATAGGATAGCATCTTACAGTTGATGGAGATTTGTGGGATGCACATCCAGGGCACGAAGCTCCCGTTCCACCACATCCCAAAGATGCTCTATTGGGTTGAGATCTGGTGACTGTGGGGGCCATTTTAGTACAGTGAACTCATTGTCATGTTCAAGAAACCAATTTGAAATGATTCGAGCTTTGTGACATGGTGCATTATCCTGCTGGAAGTAGCCATCAGAGAATGGGTACATGGTGGTCATAAAGGGATGGACCTGGTCAGAAACAATGCTCAGGTAGGCTGTGGGATTTAAACGATGCCCAATTGGCACTAAGGGGCCTAAAGTGTGCCAAGAAAACATCCCCCACACCATTACACCACCACCACCAGTCTGCACAGTGGTAACAAGGCATGATGGATCCATGTTCTCATTCTGTTTACGCCAAATTCTGACTCTACCATCTGAATGTCTCAACAGAAATCGAGACTCATCAGACCAGGCAACATTTTTTCCAGTCTTCAACCGTCCAATTTTGGTGAGCTTGTGCAAATTGTTGCCTCTTTTTCCTATTTGTAGTGGAGATGAGTGGTACCCGGTGGGGTCTTCTGCTGTTGTAGCCCATCCGCCTCAAGGTTGTGCGTGTTGTGGCTTCACAAATGCTTTGCTGCATACCTCAGTTGTAACGAGTGGTTATTTCAGTCAAAGTTGCTCTTCTATCAGCTTGAATCAGTCGGCCCATTCTCCTCTGACCTCTAGCATCAACAAGGCATTTTTGCCCACAGGACTGCCGCATACTGGATGTTTTTCTCTTTTCACACCATTCTTTGTAAACCCTAGAAATGGTTGTGCGTGAAAATCCCAGTAACTGAGCAGATTGTGAAATACTCAGACCGGCCCGTCTGGCACCAACAACCATGCCATGCTCAAAACTGCTTAAATCACCTTTCTTTCCCATTCTGACATTCAGTTTGGAGTTCAGGAGATTGTCTTGACCAGGACCACACCCCTAAATGCATTGAAGCAACTGCCATGTGATTGGTTGATTAGATAATTGCATTAATGAGAAATTGAACAGGTGTTCCTAATAATCCTAATTATCTAATAATAATAGTGTATTTTAATGGGAACATGGTTTGTGTGACATTAGCAACACATTATTATTAGCTGTTTGATAATGTAGCTAATCATATTAATTACCGTGTCCGACACTATAAAGAGCGATACCACAATGCTATAACAACACGCAACATTTCAACACGCTTACAAAGCAAGCCACACAAACAATAACAATAACGTCCTTCTCAAATCAGAAACCGTGGGTGGACAATTCAATCCGCGCTGCAGTGAACACACACACTGCCGCTTACAACGCCGGTCTCCTATCGCGGAACATGACTGAATACAGATCGTCCTGCTATGCTCTGCGGCGTGCAGTTAAAGCCGCAAAGCTCCGTTATAAGGATCGCGTGGAGTCTCATTTCCAACTCAACAACTCGCGGCTCATGTGGCAGGGTCTGAGGTCCATCTGCTCTTTTGGATCTAAATCCTCTGCAGAGGTGAGCGCTGATCCGTCGCTTGTGAACGAGTTAAACTCTTTCTACGCTCGCTTTGACTGTAACCGCGGCAACGCGACTCCGCCAAGTGGAGCGTCAGAGGGAATTACTCAGAGCAGCAACAACCATGTGATCTCTGTCTCGGAGGATGAAGTTCGGAGGGCACTCAAGCGTGTGGACGTCAGGAAAGCTGCTGGGCCAGATGGTATTTCAGGCCGTGTTCTGCGGTCCTGTGCTGATCAGCTCGCGGGTTGTTTACATCTATCTTTAATGAGTCCTCGCTACATCTGTGGTCCCCACCTCCTTCAAAAAATCCACCATCATCCCTGTCCCTAAGAACAGTAAACCCTCTTGCCTAAATGACTATCGTCCAGTGGCTCTCACATCTATAGTCATGAAGGTCTTTGAGAGGCTCATTAAAAACACCATTTGCGCCTTCATTCCTGACACTTTGGACCCTCTTCAGTTTGCCTATCGTCCCAATAGATCGACTGAAGATGCCATCTCTCATGTCCTCCACTCCTCCCTCACTCACATCGACAGCAAAAGTGGGAACTACGTAAGGCTGCTATTTATTGACTATAGCTCAGCCTTTAACACCATAGTTCCCATCAAGCTAACCTCCAAACTCCTGGATCTCGGCCTGAATCCTTCTCTCTGCCACTGGATTGAGAACTTCCTCACTGGCAGGCCTCAGGTGGTGAGAATAGGCCAGTCCACCTCCACCTCCATCACCCTGAGTGTGGGAGCTCCACAGGGCTGTGTCATGAGTCCCCTGCTCTACTCTCTCTACACGCATGACTGTTTGTCCACACACAGCTCCACCTCTATCATCAAATTTGCTGATGATACTGTTGTCCTGGGCCTCATTTCCAACAACAATGAGACGGCATACTTGGACGAGGTGGAGCATCTAACATCATGGTGCCAGGACAACTGTCTCTCTCTGAATGTTGGCAAGACCAAAGAAATTATTGTGGACTTCAGGAAGAGACAGCAACGGACATACTCCCCCCTCATGATCAGCGGGTCACCAGTAGAGAGAGTGAGCAGCTTCAAGTACCTGGGTGTAAACATCTCCGAGGACCTGACCTGGACTGCTCACATTCAGACACAGGTGAAAAAGCCAGGCAAAGACTGTACCACCTGCGCCAGCTGAGGAAATTCAGGGTTTCACCAGCTATCCTGAAAACTTTCTATTTAGGGGCGATAGAAAGTGTATTAACTCAGTGCATCACAGCGTGGTATGGGAACAGCACCAGTCATGACTGCAAAGCCCTGCAAAGAGTCGTGCGCTTATCCGAGCGTATCTCAGGATCAGCTCTCCCGTCTCTGCAGGACGTCTACACCAAACGCTGCAAAGGTAGAGCTACTAAGATCATCAAGGACTCTAATCACCCTGCAAACCCTCATTTCACGCTGCTGCCATCTGGTAAGCGCTTCCGAAGTCTGATGGCCAAAACTGAGAGACTCAGGAGGAGCTTCTTCCCCCAGGCCATCAGACTCCTGAACTCAGCCACTTAACATCACGTGACTTCACTTCAGGATAAACATCGACATACTGACATTGCACTGCACTTTCTGTTCTCGTTGTTACTGTGTAACAACCTGTTATAAACCTGTTTGCACATTATACTCTTATACATTGGTTAACCACATATTTATAAGTCTACAGTTTACTCACTGCACAGTCTACTTCAATTATTTTATTCCACTTCTTTATTCTTATTTTTTTACTTTTTCTCCTACTTGACTTGATTATTTATAATTCTACAGATTATATATATATATATATATATATATATATATATATATATATATATATATATATATATATATATATATATATATATATATATATATATATATATATATATATATATATATATATATATAATTTTTATTATTTCTATTATAATTTCCTCCTTGTGTTTTTAACTGTGAATTTGCACTGTCCATGGAGCGGACCTGTTTACATTTCACTGCCGGTTGTATATTCTGTATATAACTGTGTATGTGACAAATAAAACTCTTGAATCTTGAATCTTAACAGTAACTTGAGTAAAGTTGAGCGAGTGGATTTCAGAGCTGGTATGAGTGAGTGGAGGCGGGGGTCATTCGCATAGTCATGGCTCCGCACATACTGAATGAAGCAAGGGTTTAGAGTTACACTCGAGCTATTTATTGCATGAAGAAGTTTTTTTTTTTTTCTTCACAGGAAACTTTTAAATTTGTAATTTTGGTGATCAAAGATGAATTTTAAGGGATACAATTATTGACTACAGGGGGACTTTAACTAGATTTTTACTGCATTTTATTTCTGAAAAGAACTGCAACAATAATGACATCTTTCAAACTGGAGTAAGAGACAGTACTTGAAAATCAGCAAAAATACACATCACTTCCAATCACCTCTGATATACCAGAATTACATCACATTTGTTTCTTGCATGTCTTGGAACACTTTCAAAGTGAAATGTCCAGTGAGTGGCTTCAGTTTTATCCGAAACATATAAACGTGAATTTGGCAATGTTTTATTTACATTGATTTTTATACAAACTGCAGCAGTTTGGAAAAGAAATGGCCAGTGAACAGTGCTAAAAGGTTAATGCTCTATCGTGTTTGGAAATAACATAAACCCTAGTCTAAACCTAACCGTTAGTGTTAACAAAAGCAAACATCTTTGAGAAAGGCCATACATACGGAGCGGTTATGTGATGCAAATGTCCAAATGTAAATCATGCACTATGGTAAGTGTTTTGAAATAATACCAATTTGTCTTTATTAATCAATAAAATGCATTTGATTACTTCACCTTTAGTAGTATTTAGAGCAACACTTGAGACACCACAATAAACACAATAATAATAAAGTACTCATTCTTCCAGTTACTATTTGTGCTTCTTCACTCTTATGAAGCACCAGCTCCCTAGTGAAAAAGAAGTATGCTAAGTATACTTGCAGCCAGACTAATTATCAGTACACTTCAAGTGCGTTAATGATTAGTTAACTTGAAGTGTGCTATTTTGGAACAACTAATTTTATACACACAAAAAAGACAAACACAGTTCTACGCCCTTTACCTGTGTGTCCAACGGAGTCCCCCTGTCTGGATGCATCTGTCTCCAGAATGACAGCCAGGCCTTCAGATGCAGTGGTCAGACGGGAGCTACTGAGATCAAGTCGGGTCAAGCTTTCCATGCCGCCGCCCAGCCTGCGCTGCTGGACCAGTTCAGAGCGCCGGGTCGAGGTGGACGGGGGCAGAACCACATGAACCGTGCTCTGCTCGGGGAGATCGCAGCCCTGTCACAGAAGAGGACAAACAGGTATTTCTCTAACACACTTCAGCTTCATTCATGTTTAATATAACTATACCTCAGGGATTCTCAAACTTTTTTGGTCTGTAAGCCATCATGCACCAGTATGTCTGTTATACACTAAAGAAACACCTATGATGTTTTCAGGTTTTGAATAGATTCATGTGGTTGCCGCCTTCATGTAAATTAGATTTCAAGATGATCCACTTTGTAATAGTTCTCACTGGTCCACTTCTGCTAAACAATTTCTGGTAAAGACTGAATGTAGTAACCATGTCAGAAGAAAGATTGCTCAGAATTTTTTTTTTGTTCTTCTGAGACCATCCACAGCGTCAGTGATATGAATAGTAATTCTATGGTGCTGTAGTCTCAAAAGCGCATTATGAGAGGATCTTTTCATCCTGTTGTCTTTCATTTCTGTCTCCAGCATGAGGAAAGAAAGGATCAAACTTTGCCATCATAAGTACCTTCACAAATTCAAGTAATCATGCTGGCACATACACCGCAGACCGCCAGGATTGTAGCGCAGAAAAAAAAAAAAAAAAAAAAAAAAACCAGGTAGAGAGAATAAACATGCCAATCACTGTATGACACTGACAAAAAGCTTCTATCTTGCAGAGAATGAAGGGGAGATAAAGGTAAAAGCAGCATTGTTTGGAGAAGGCAGAAAAATGACAAAGATATCATACAGTATGAGAAGCACTTTAATCTGGTACAGTTCCTTAAGTATTCACTTGATTGTAGAAACATAGTCCCTTAATTTCCTTTCTGCATATGGCTAAAGACTTGGTTTCTGCATAGAGATGTGGATTGTAGAAAATGTTCAGAACTTAATCATTTTCACTTCATCTTCATATCTACGTTTTATTAGGTATTTAAAAGAATAGTTGGTAAATATGAAAAAAGAAGCCTCTGAAAATAAATCTGCATTGTTAATCCTTTTGATCTTTTATTCAAAACAAGAAATAAAATCAGAGGAAATTTTTTTATATATATATATAAAAAAAAAAAAATTCTCTCTCTAATACACGTTGGCCACAATGGAGTCTTCTATAGTGCCTGATGAGTTTAGAGAACACCTGACCAGAGATCAGAGATCCGTCCTCCATACAGAATCTCTCCAGATCCTTAAGATTTATGGCAGAGGCTGTCAGGTTTACATTTTTATCTGACTATAGAACCTAATTCCCAAACAACATGTGGTGATGTGGATGCTGTTTGATTTTTTTTTCTGTCTGACCCCAAGACTCTAGATCTAATTTCTGCAATTGCCCAGCTGTGAGAGTCTCTGTCCACTCAAACTATCCTCCTTGTCGTGCATTAAAGGGATAGTTCACCCAAAAACGTAAATTCTGCCATAATTTATTCACCCTTATGTCATTCTAAATCCACAAGACTTGCGATGATCTTCGGAAAACAAATGAAGATCTTTTTAATTAAATCTGAGAGATTTCTGTCCATTCATTGACAGCCTACGCAACTACCACTTTGACTCTTCAAAAAGTTCATAAAAAGACCATAAAACAAATACATTTGCATATAGCGGTTTAGTCAATTTTCTGAAGAGACACGATCGATTTATATGATGATAGACTGAACTTAGGCTTTTATTCACATATAAACATTGATCAGTGAACATAAACAGAAGCTCAACCAAACCTGTTTGACACACGAGAACGAACCTCATTGGTTCTCGCTGAAGCTCAAACGTGCTGCGTAACACGAGAACGAACCTCATTGGCTCTCGCTGAAGCTCAAACGTGCTGCGTAACACGAGAACGAACCTCATTGGCTCTCGCTGAAGCTCAAACGTGCTGCGTAACATGAGAACGAACCTCATTGGCTCTCACTGAAGCTCAAACATGCTGCGTAACACGAGAACGAACCTCATCGGCTCTCGCTGAAGCTCAAACGTGCTGCGTAACACGAGAATGAACCTCACTGGTTCTCGCTGAAGCTCAAACGTGCTGCGTAACATGAGAATGAACCTCACTGGCTCTTGCTGAAGCTCAAACGTGCTGCGTAACACGAGAATGAACCTCACTGGTTCTTGCTGAAGCTCAAACGTGCTGCGTAACACGAGAACGAACCTCATTGGCTCTCGCTGAAGCTCAAACGTGCTGCGTAACACGAGAACGAACCTCATTGGCTCTCGCTGAAGCTCAAACGTGCTGCGTAACATGAGGAAGAACCGCGTTGGTTCTGGCACGTAAAGCGAATGATTATGCTTCCGTTTACCATAACTGATGTGTGTGTTGATGAATGTTTATACATGAATAAAAGCATAAATTCAATCTGTTCATCATATAAGCGATCATGGCTCTCCGTCTTTATGAACTTTTTTAAAGCAAACAAAGTGGTAGTTGCGTAGGCTGTCAATGGAGGGACAGATATCTCTCAAGATTTCATTAAAATATCTTCATTAAATCCTTCATTTGTGTTCCGAAGATGAAAGAAAGCCTTACGGGTTTGGAGGGAGTAATTCATTACAGAATTATTTATTTTTGGGTGAACTAATCCTCTGAGACAATATAGACACGCGTCGTCTTCCGTCCTCCTCTTCTTTTCTATCATATTTACCAAGGGTGTCAATAAATCTGACCATGACTGTATATACAGTATATTTTTATCTTTTTAATAGGCATTTAAAGAAATAGTTTGCGCAAAAATGATAAAACCTTATGCTGCCGTTGAAAAAAGCGTGCATAAAGCATGTATGCTATATTCTTCTCTCCTTTTTAAAAACATCCAAAGACATTCTCATTACTATTCTTTTTTATTAAACTTTACAATAGCTTTAAATTCATGATAATTAAAAAAAAAAAATTTAGATCATGTCGATTCACACACCAATTATTAAACTGTAATGCTCTAACATTTGGCTTTACCTCCATTCGTTGGGCAGAGAATCATTTCTACCTGGAAAACAGCAGAATGTTTGATGCAAATCAGACAAAAACATTCCTTCAAGAGGAAAACTCTCTTACAGGGTAAATAGCTCTTTTGTCTGAAACCGTTCCCAAACAAGTGTTAATTTCTTGGCGTTAGCAAAAACAACATAGACAGAGAAAAAAAAAAGACACAAATTTCATCCCTGTCGCAGTTCCTGAGTGTTGATTTTTCAATGGCATAAAATAAATTAACGAAAGACCCTCTCGCTCTAGGAGAACAGACACCCAGCTAAGCCTTATCACACTTTCCTATAATAGAGGAGACTTCTAATACAGGCTGTAACAAAGATGGGCCACATGCTGAGAAACGAAGCAGCCATAGCAACACAATGCTAGATCCCTATCGAGAAATGCAGGAATGGAAATTAGCATTGATCATTAGTTACATGATGGATGCTTTAAAGGCCACCGTGACATAAAATATTCCGGTCAATATCAATTTAGTCACACGGCAGTGCATTTTTGACTTTGCATTTGTATTCCCTGACAAAATAACAGCGAGATGGGATCCTTTTGATTCAAACGGTACTTCTACAGTACTCACGATAACCTCTAATTCACATTAATTGAGCCAGCAGTTTTCCTGATAACTCCTGTTCTCAGAGTAAAGGTAAAAAGCTTTGGACAAAAATAACACTGCAAATGCACTCTGAGATAAAAAGCAATTTCCAGGACGTGAACTTGTGACATTTAGAAAAAGCATTGATCCAAACAAAACACACACAATGTGAAAACTGAGCACAAAACGAAGAGACGGAAACATCAGCCATAACCTAAGAATAAAGTCTCCCCAGCAAGTGCATTTGAGGTTGTCAACCCGCCTCGATGCTGACTTTTATTTATGCTTTTTTTTTTTTACATTTTCAAATCCACTTACTTTGGGGACAAAGTGGTGCTTGTATTGCTGATGAGCATAAAGTGCCTTCATTTTACACACATGTGACCTTTTTCAATTGAGACATTCTCTTGGGGGAGCCTGATCAACAAGTCAGTCTTTTAAAGACAGGGACACTGTGCATTAGCAACGAGTTGGCTCTTTAAGGATACGCAGAGACTGAATTTCAATGCTGACAGCACGGAGACAATCAATTTGTCTTTCATCCGGAATCATAAGCAGCCCTAGAGAGTCTGGACAGTTTCTCAAGGTCATTTATGGTCATTGCTGGCATCAGGACTCAACATATTCATCTATATTTCATCTTAAAGGGACACTGGATTAGCTTAGACTGTGAGCTGAATACCATCTGTGCATGATTAGCAGATAGTTTGTCTTAGAATTAAAACTGAAAGTTGAAAAATGGTTGTTCCACAAAACTTGGCTCTACGGAGGAAGTGATATCTTGGCAATTTCCATGTCTGTTCCGAAGAATGTCCTAGCTTTAAAAATAATAAGGGGGTTCTTAGGTTCCAAAAAAGGCAAAAATGCATAAAAAAAGCATAGACTGTAAAAAAAAATATGGATATAGTGTCCGTTACATCACCTGTAGGTTTCTGAAAAGCATTTTTGAATCCTGAAAGTGGGTGGAGCTGGCCGTTGCCATCTTGGCAGCGTTTCACCACGCGTCACTCCCGGAAAACAGAAAATGGGCAAAGAGGCGGGACGTGGGTGGACTGACAGACAGCAGACAAACGACTAGTAATGACAGCAGCGGCTGGCCACGCCATTAATTATGCAGAACTTTAAGGCTTAATATAATTTAAACGGGTGAGTAATAAAAAAAAAAATAAAAAAAAAATCACCCTTCACACAGTTGTCATGAAGGGCAAGATTAGATTTATAGACCAAAACCAATTTTTGTACCAGGCTGTAAAAATATTTTTTTATGCTGTAAAGTTAGGAATTTTAACATGGGGGATATATGGAATTGACTCCCTTTAGGAGCCTGCCTATAGCGGCCAGTCGATGAATTGCAATTTAAATCACTTCCATGTTGGATTCTAGAGAGACCGGAAGGTTGCCGCTCGTAAAATACCTCAAGACTTTTGAAAATAAAGATTCAAAAAGGGCCACTGAACCATTTTGGGCTCCCCAAAGAACCTTTCAGTGAACAGTTCTTAAAAGAATAATTTCTTTCTTAGTATGAAGAACTTTTTAATTATCTAAAAAAACCTTTTTCCACTATAAAGAATCTTCCATGGGTTCCATGGGTGTTTAATGTTCTTCATATAACCATAAATCCCAATAAAGACTTTACTTTAGAGTTACTATATTTTCAGCCTCCTTATAGATTTTTATGGGGGAAATGCATGCAGTTAAACCCATTATTTACTGAAAAGCCTAGTCTTGTAGCTCTCAAATCCCATTTGCACTTCTGTACATTCAAACTTGGTGCAAGACATAAGAACCTACAGCAGTGTTGAAGTACTTGGGTAACAAGTACATCTCAAGTTTGAGTCTAGACTCAGATTTGACCCTCTTCATGTCTCTGTTTTTACCCAGACTCAATCTACTCAGATCTCGGCCTGGACTTGGACTCAAATGTGCTGGTTTTAACTACAATACTCCAATTTAAAACACAAAAGTGTGTATGTAGTGACCAGAGGTTCTCAAGCTTCAAAAAAGGACAATAGATTTGTGTGAGGAAAATACATGGTTAATTTCCTGAAAAAGCTGGTCTCAAATCCCATTTGCACTTCCACATATTCAAATGTGCATCATGCAAGAACCTTTGGCAGTGTTATATTTCACAGTCTTGGTCTTGTAATGGACTTTGGAGCATTTGGACATGGCCTAGACTCAGACTTGATCTTCTTCAGTTCATTGCTTGACTGACTCAACCTACTCAGGTCTCTGCCCGGACTCTGACTTGAATGAGCTGGTCTCAGCTACTACACTTGGCATCAGTGAATCCAAACATGGAACAATATACACTGATCAGGTGAAGTGAATCACACTGATTGTCTCTTCATCACGGCTCCTGTTAGTGGGTGGGATACATTCGGCAGCAAGTGAACATTTTGTCCTCAAAGTTGATGTATTAGAAGCAGGAAAAATGGGCAAGCGTAAGGATTTGAGCGAGTTTGACAAGGGCCAGATTGTGATGGCTAGACGACTGGATCAGAGCATCTCCAAAACTGCAGCTCTTGTGGGGTGTTCCCGGTCTGCAGTGGTCAGGATCTATCAAAAGTGCTCCAAGGAAGGAACAGTGGTGAACCGGCCACAGGGTCATGGGCGGCCAAGGCTCATTGATGCACGTGGGGAGCGAAGGCTGGCCCGTGTGGTCCGATCAAACAGACAAGCTACTGTAGCTCAAACTGCACAAGAAGTTAATGCTGGTTATGATAGAAAGGTGTCAGAATACACAGAGCATCTCAGTTTGTTGTGCATGGGGGCGGCATAGCCGCTGACCAGTCAGGGTGCCCATGCTGACCCCTGTCCACCGCCAAAAGCACTAACAGTGGCACGTGAGCATCAGAACTGGACCACAGAGCAATGGAAGAAGGTGGCCTGGTCTGATGAATCGTGTTTTCTTTTACATCACGTGGATGGCCGGGTGCGTGTGCATGGCTTACCTGGGGAACACATGGCACCAGGATGCACTATGGGAAGAAGGCAAGCCGGCGGAGGCAGTGTGATGCTTTGGGCAATGTTCTGCTAGGAAACCTTGGGTCCTGCCATCCATGTGGATGTTACTTTGACACGTACCACCTACCTAAGCATTGTTGCAGACCATGTACACCCTTTCATGGAAACGGTATTCCCTGGTGGCTGTGGCTCTTTCAGCAGGATAACGCACCCTGCTACAGAGCAAAAATGGTTCAGGAATGGTTTGAGGAGCACAACAACGAATTTGAGGTGTTTAAGTTTGACTTGACCTCCAGATTTCAGTCAAATTGAGCATCTGTGGGATGTGCTGAACAAACATGTCCGATCCATGGAGGCCCTACCTTGCAACTTTGCTGCTAACATCTTGGTGCCAGATACCACAGCACACCTTTAATGGTCTCATGAAGTCCAAGTCTCGATGGGTCAGGGCTGTTTTGCCAGCAAAAGGGGGACCAATACAATATCATAATGTTATGCCTGATTAGTGTATTGCACATGGCTACTTACAATCAGATCAACGTTGCATTCCACAGAAGAAGAAAAAAATGCAGGTTTAGAATAACATTAGTAAGTTGCCATTTTTAGTCCTTTAAATAAAACGCTTTTGCTCACATATCTTACAAAAATGGATATGACCATGAAAAATGTAGTGTAATACCATATAATAGAATTTAATATAATAAAAACCCACTTTCAAATTAGCATTTTATAAAATCCCCTATTAAAGTACCACTAGGGAGCAAGTTTAAATCCACTCTGTTAGCTCTATCAGAGATGACTAAGCATCTTCAGAGAACACTCACAAAGTGAGTTGGGCTCAGCTGAGACTCTTCCCCATATAGACAGATGGTGTGGAGAGCTGGGCTTGAGACGGGGCCTGAGAGGACACTGTGACTAATATGAGCCGAGAGTTCCAACTGGGAATGATCGACACCAGACTGATATTCCAGGCTGGTTATTACTGGCTTTCAGTGTGGTCTTTCTGTGAATCTGGTAAAAAAGGGGCGTCTTACTGTTTAAGCTACTCAAGAAGTCAAGGGCGACAACAGAATCACATACCGGGAAGCAACATCCACTTTGAAACCACCATTAAGTATTTACAAGAGGACTCCGTCCTTGCAATGCATTGACCAAACATCCACGTTTGCATACTAGCACTGAGTATATTTTTGGCCCAAGGAAACACGTGGCACAAGGCTGAAATAAGATGGTGATTGGCTCCTTGGTGAGGCATGAGGCAAGGGCGAGGATGACTCTCATGCAGGAAGAGTCCTTGAAACTGAATGCATGTTGTAACCTTCAGAGCACTGGCGTTTATCTGTATTGCTCCTTCAGAGAGTGTGAAGAGTGAGAAAGGAGGAGGACGAGACAGAGAGAAAAATGGGGGGGATGAGCACTTTAGAAAATAGAGGTAATAACAGTGAGCAAGCCAATGGGTCAGAGAGGAATATAAAAGAGTGAGAGAAGACGACAAAAAAAAAAAAAAAGCAAAGCAAAGAACATACAAAAACAGCACTGAAAGAAAAAATGACAGACAAGGAAAGACCACAGACAAAACAATGACAACGCCATAAACTCTCTTGAGAGAATTCACTAAGAATGAAATACGGACACTGGTGGTGTTGTTTATTTGCACATGCTGCCTGGGTTGTTTTAGCATCTGATTCACTAAATTATGCAGATGAGGAGACAACAGGCCAGTAAAATCTACGCCGAATGCAGTTAACACAGCGCAGCTCTGCATCAGGTTCTGAGTGCTAAATTGTGAAGGATACAGCAGACTATCATTTACTTATTTATATACTATTATAGTATTTTAATTGATATAACTATTATAAAAAAAAAAAAGCCACGTCCACACTGAGATGGCGTATTTGTCCTGCATTTTGAAAACGCTTTCCCAAGTGGATACATTTGAAAACAGTTTTCGTGGTGTAGTGTGGACTGTGAAAACAGAGATGCATGTTTAGTCATGTGACGCATATTGAACCCATAGATATACATGTTTATGCCGCTATTGTGCCTGTTATGTGCTATTCACTTTCACACAGTCGTTAAAGATATGTTTTTACACTCTTCATATCGCAGTCCTGCAAAGATGGCAGAAAATTTACTCACAGTTGCTGTACTGCGGCAAAACATGAGAGCAGTTGCGTTTTAGACCAAACATCATATAATGGTGATCGAGTGCGACCTGGATGCATCAGTGAATGCTGAGATATTGCGATAAATAAAATTATCCTGCCAGAAGAATAGCATGAGAACTTTATTATGTCTATCTTCTCAGTGAGCTTTTATGAGGTTTTATGCATACACAGTAAGGTGCATTTGTCGACGTTTCAGTGTGGATGAGAAACTTTTGGAAAACATTTGAAAATGCTAATGTGGACCAAGTGGCAATTTCTTGCGGTCTCTCTTGAAGCCAATACGGAAGTGACTTAAACTGCAATCCATCGACTGGCCACTGGCCACCTCCAAAAGGGAGTCAAATCTGTATCTTTCCCATGTTTACAGCCTGGAACAAAAAGTAGTTTTGGTCTATATGGCTAAGCTTGCCCTTCATGACAACTGTGTGAGGGACCTGCGTGAAGTTGGCATCACACCCAATGCAAAACGTCTGCAAAATAGTCTCAATCATTTGTGCTGGTCTGTGCCGTAACATTTTTGGTTTGTGCTGCTTTGGTTTTTAAGATATTAAAATAAAATGTATAGGTCATTCTGAGGTCACTCGGCACCCCCACATGCTCCAAATTGAGACTTTTATCGACACAAACCAGCACAAACGAAGCACAAACGATTGAGACTATTTGGGGTGAATTTGGAGCATGTGGGGGGGCTGAGTGACCTCAGAATGACCTATAAATGTTATTTTAATATCTTAAAAACCAAAGCACCAAATATTTTACAGCACAAACGGAGCACAAACGATTGAGACTATTTTGCCGATGTTTTGCGTTGGGTGGGGGGCCAACTTCACATAATTTTTTTAAATAACTCATCCGTTTAAATTATATTAAACCTTAAAGTTCTGCATAATTAAAGGTGTGGCCACTTGAGTGACAGATGGATTGCCACCATGATCGATCTAGGCGGGCATGGTTTCAGCAACCAGGCACCTCAGCTCCACCCACATCCCGCCTCTTTGCCCATTTTCAGTTATCTGAGAGTCACGTATAACGGCCAGCTTTAGGCTTCAAAACGGTTCTTCAGAAACCTACAGTCAGACACTACGTCCATATTTTATTTTACAGTCTATGGTGTGGACGGAGGGTGTTTTAAAGCAAAAACATCGTTTTCAAGCAACATTTCTCGTTTTTGTTTAAGGCAAGACACCCCAGGTGAATAGGATAAAAAATTAACTACTAGATATCACCATAATTCCCCAGTTGATTCATTACATCATTAAGAATTTCTAAAAGATATATATATTACAGGTTTTATGTTTAAAAATGTTGTTTAAATATGCAAATGAGGCATTATGTAATCAAATATGCACTAATTTGCATTCCTTTCTAGAACAAAAGTCTGAACAGTGGATAAAGCCAGGTTCAAAATTCGTCTTTCATTTTTTTTTTTTTGACATATTAGAGTCAAAGGTTTTTTACAGAGGGGTTTTTGGGTATCTCTTTTATCACTCCATAAATCAGAAAACACTGTCAACAGCCAGAAAAAAAAATAACATGTTGTATAAAATCAGGCAAAGTATGAACAAACCCCTTCAGAATGTAGATAGGAATAAAACTGTAAAGTTTTGTGTGTGTAAGGGCTGCTGGAGTGGAGATTTCTGACTCAGAAACTCATTTTAAGAAAACAGCCTTTAAAGAAATATACTGCAATTGAAATCTACAGGCGTAAATAGATAAAGTGCTATAAAAGATACACTTAAAAGTACACTTTGGATGTTTTCTAAAAAAACACTTCATGAAAAGCTAAAAAGCCCCAAATCTCAAACTTGACGGATGCATGCCTTTAGTGCCTCACCTTAAAGGGGTCCTATTATGCCTTTTCAGTTTTTCAGCTTTACTTGGTGTGTAGTGTTGCTGTTTGAGCATAAAAAAAAAGATCTGCAAGGTTACAAAGATCAAAGTCCACTCCAAAGGGAGATATTTTATTTAACAGAAACCACTTTTCAAGAACTACAACGAACGGCTCATTTGGACTACAACGAGCAACTCATTTAAATAATCCCCGCCCACGGAATATGCAAAAAAAGGTGTGAGGCCTGGTTGAGCTGCATTAGAGAAGATGAAGAGTGTTGTTGTTGTTTTTTCCACCCCGGAAAAAATTTGTCCTAAGATTGACAAACTTAGAGTGGGTTAAATTTATTTTAAACACTGAACATTATAACCCCAATGTTTGTTTGTGTGCAGCACATTTTAAGGAGAACAGCTTCCAGAACCTCGGAGAGCACAATGCAGACTACGCACAAAAGCTTCTCCTGAAAGACGTAGCCGTTCCCATTTTTGTTGGGACAATCTGTTGTTTATGGATCACAACTTGTAAGTATGTCTTATTATTTGTAATTGTGTTTTCTATTAACAGTTTTAATTATAAGTTTTATGTAGTTGCTATGATAGCTATGATGTAAAGAGCAAAGGTTTGCCTCCGCTAGCCTGCTAACTAATATTACAGTACTGATATAGTGTTTACTGTAGCTTTTGGAAGGTTTTGCTTTTGTAACTCTGCGTTCACACCGCTGGTGGCAAGAGCGTCAAGTGGCTCCAAGTGAGCTCCAGCGAGCAGCGGCTCGGTGCATCCTGGATGATTTGGGCGTTGAGGAGAGTTGAAATCAGGTCAACTTTATGGAAATGAGCCATGACGCGGTTTGGCGGCAACCAATCGGAATGTAGAAGTAGAAGCCCTCCGCTTGAGTGGATTCCAGAGAACGCAGTCGGGTAAACTTTGGTTCCGACCACATTAGTTCCCAAGGAGGAGAGGTTGATCATTGCTGTGGCAGGTTTGATAAGAAGGCGCTCATCACTATTTAAAGGCAACCTTTTCGCGCTAGAACACTTGTTTTTCAGCGGGAACTCAAAACAACACCGATTTGACCAATTGCATTAAGGCTACACTTCAACCAGGACAGTTATTGTAATGTAAGCTGCACACAAATGAATGTTAATGTTAATTAAAGACCAAAGCTAGCAAACGTCTCCTATAAACTGCATGTTGAAATTAGACTAGCATTTAACCATGAACACAAAAGCCACACCACACCAGTGGCTTTTAATTGGTTTATTTCATTAGCAAACATGTAACTATAATTAAGTTCTTTCTATCAATCTTTTTTTTTCACATTTAAAAGATTTCATGAGGTTAACTTATATCCTACTTGTGGTCAGTCTGCACAAATACCGATCACCATGCTTGTTTGCTTTGCGGCACCACTGAATAAAGTTTAAAAAAAGACCAAGCATTCGATCTACGTCAGAGCGTCGACAAATCTTTCTACAGCATTGTTGGCAGGGCAGTCAGAGTGAATTTTGACGCTCTCGCCGGCGGTAAACAGTAAAACTGTTATCCGTGATTTTGTGATCGACTACTGTTTTTATTACCATAGTTTTCACTTTGAAACGTCCTGTGAAAACCGTTCTGGGCGATCCTCTTGTTTGTTAACATCTTTAAGTCTAAATCAGGTTTGAAATTGACGGCATTGTTAATATTTATATCTGAGTAGAGCACACGGTTATGGAGGGGGTGTGACATTTCCCGAACGAGCTAAGCGCAGCCAATCACAACACACTGAGCCAGCTAACCAATCACAACACATTTCGTATTTTCAGAAGGAGGGGCTTCATCGAAAATGGCACGTTCAAGTGAGACTGGGGAAAGAGGTGCTGTAATAATGTAAAATGTGAAAAATTTGTTTTTTGAACAAATCAAGCATGAAAACATATTCTAGTACACCCCAAAAACAAATTTAAGACTTTGTAAAATGGCATAATAGGACCCCTTTAAGTGAAGTTTTTCGTTGAATACTGTAAAGTTCATAGTTCAGGGAAGTAGGAGGTGTGAACCGGCAAATGTTCTAATAACAATAAAACACAATTAAAGTAAAAGCAGCAAGTCCCTCACTGACCCTCCGAGAGCATCTGTTCCCACGGAACAATATTTTTTATAGTTTTAGTTTTAGCTAACAATAACCACACTGGACTGTAGACACGGTCAGATAAAGAGAGGCTGAGCAAGAGATGACCAGATGAACATCAATAGAAAAATCATCCTTGGCAAGTAAGTAAAATACAGCAGTTTGACTGGTGGTAACTTTAGTAGAAATTACTAAATAGTGCATGATTATTTTTTTATGTGAACAAATCAAAGAGATAAACTCTACTCAAGTGCTGCTGTTTTGATGCTAGTATTAAATGCTTGGTGTCAAAACAAACTATTGAGGCTAAAAAAAATTATTTCACCAAGCAGTTTAAAAAATTAGCAAAATGTTCTGTAAAACACACATACACAATGAAATTGTGCAGAGCATATTCAATGAAAACTGTATTTATATGTTTGTGTCTGTATGTGCAACACGTATGACTGTCTGGAACAGAGCAGGTGGAATTAAAGATGAGTTGATTACAGCATCACAGACTGTGACTGTGAGAAACGCATATATAACGTGAGACCCAGGAGCTATGAGCTGTGCAAATAAGCTATTAGTCGGTTACATTCTCCAGAAACACTCAGTATAACACACTCACGCATACACAAGGCCAACTCTTTTTAATTAGTGTGAGTTTTATCTTTGCTCCAGTAAATTCACTGCACAATGAAGCAATGGGAAATATGGATGAGAGACACGTAAATTAATTTTGAGAGAAGATGAGAGCTTATTAAAACAAATTGAGTAAATATACAGCATATTGATTCCACAGAGCAAGGTGACAACCTGCTGCTGGTGTCAACACTTAAGAGCCACTCGAGAATAGAGCAGCGGGAAAACACAAGGATTCTCACGCAATTCACTGACACACAAAATCGTTTGGGCTTTTTTTCTGCATTCTTCCATTTTGTGAAGATATATGGCCACCAACAAACTAGAAGTCTGCAACCTGACCTGAGAATGACTAGACACGATAGACTGACTGGAAATGGGCAAAAGCCCATTAAAAATCAGTCATGCATTTATTTATTTTTTTGACCGATATATCAGTTTTTCATATTAATCGGCACTGCGGTTCTTCTGTGACCGGCAACAGAGGGTTCTGCCTTTACAGTACAAATATGCGGTCACATTTATCATTGTTCTGCAAATTTGTCATAGGAGTAGTACAGTCATTTCAATAGGAATCCACACGATCAGGAAATTTGAATGAGGCCGAAAGTTTTCCCTACATTTCCCAATGGGTTCAAGTTCGTCGTGTGGATTCACTGCGTTCACCAGCAGAAAATGAAAGTGATTGTGTGTGATGTGCGGAACAGAGAACAGCAGAGAAGTGAAATACCTTCAAGTCACATTAAACTGATGATATTTGCGAGATGAATGCTATACGGCACCACAATGGTGTAATTACCAGTGAGAAATTTTCTTTTTGAGCCCCAACCTTGCCAATTGGTATTGATCATAATTAAATGTTCTTTGTGGATGCTCACTCGACAGTTACAGTAGTTTGCCCACATTTTGTTTACTGCCAGTTTATAAGGCCGCAGTCTATATTCCCCAGCGTACATTTTGCAAAACTACCTTTCCCATCATTCTCTGTGGCAGCACAAGAATAATAAACAGATACAGGAAGGCACTGACTTTACACTTATGAGGAATAATAAATAGATTGTGCTTGTCAGGAAGAGAAAGAGGGAGAAAGAAATATGAAATTGTCCAACATGTCAAATTGACTCTAAATCACACTGTATTGCATTGTAATTAGACGTCAGAACTCATACAGTAAGTAGGAACTTGCTGGCAATGACATGAAGGCAGCATAACATCTCTAGAGACAACCACTGCTCTAAATGCCAGTTCTATCAGTCAAAACTTCAAGTAAAGTCTGGAAAATGACAGGAAAATGTGTGAACTATCTATGTTTGTTCAATCAATGTTTCTCCACTGATTTATGAGTTCTAGTGTGATCTAACGATTACCTTAAGTTAGGATTGTAACTTTTTTTTGTTTTGTTTTTTGGTAATGGACCAGCCACATATATATATACACACACACACACACTCACCTAAAGGATTATTAGGAACACCTGTTCAATTTCTCATTAATGCAATTATCTAATCAACCAATCACATGGCAGTTGCTTCAATGCATTTAGGGGTGTGGTCCTGGTCAAGACAATCTCCTGAACTCCAAACTGAATGTCAGAATGGGAAAGAAAGGTGATTTAAGCAATTTTGAGCGTGGCATGGTTGTTGGTGCCAGACGGGCCGATCTGAGTATTTCACAATCTGCTCAGTTACTGGGATTTTCACGCACAACCATTTCTAAGGTTTACAAAGAATGGTGTGAAAAGGGAAAAACATCCAGTATGCGGCAGTCCTGTGGGCGAAAATGCCTTGTTGATGCTAGAGGTCAGAGGAGAATGGGCCGACTGATTCAAGCTGATAGAAGAGCAACTTTGACTGAAATAACCACTCGTTACAACCGAGGTATGCAGCAAAGCCTTTGTGAAGCCACAACACGCACAACCTTGAGGCGGATGGGCTACAACAGCAGAAGACCCCACCGGGTACCACTCATCTCCACTACAAATAGGAAAAAGAGGCTACAATTTGCACAAGCTCACCCAAACTGGACAGTTGAAGACTGGAAAAATGTTGCCTGGTCTGATGAGTCTCAATTTCTGTTGAGACATTCAGATGGTAGAGTCAGAATTTGGCGTAAACAGAATGAGAACATGGATCCATCATGCCTTGTTACCACTGTGCAGGCTGGTGGTGGTGGTGTAATGGTATGGGGGATGTTTTCTTGGCACACTTTAGGCCCCTTAGTGCCAATTGGGCATCGTTTAAATGCCACGGCCTACCTGAGCATTGTTTCTGACCATGTCCATCCCTTTATGACCACCATGTACCCATTCTCTGATGGCTACTTCCAGCAGGATAATGCACCATGTCACAAAGCTTGAATCATTTCAAATTGGTTTCTTGAACATGACAATGAGTTCACTGTACTAAAATGGCCCCCGCAGTCACCAGATCTCAACCCAATAGAGCATCTTTGGGATGTGGTGGAACGGGAGCTTTGTGCCCTGGATGTGCATCCCACAAATCTCCATCAACTGCAAGATGCTATCCTATCAATATGGGCCAACATTTCTAATGAATGCTTTCAGCACCTTGTTGAATCAATGCCACGTAGAATTAAGGCAGTTCTGAAGGCGAAAGGGGGTCAAACACAGTATTAGTATGGTGTTCCTAATAATCCTTTAGGTGAGTGTATATACTGTATATATTTACATCAGTGAAACAACAAAGCATGTAAAACATTGAAATGGATAAAGAAATAAGAAAGTAAGAAAGTTAAATATTAATTAAAAAAAATATTTATTTCAGTACCAACTTTAGTCACATACTAGGAAAGAACATATTATATTATATTATTTGACAGAACATTTTAAATTCTTTGACAGAAAAACTAACATGCTGGCATTGTCCGTTTTAAGGTACACCATCATTGGTGTTATGATGTTTCCAGCCCCGCTGAATACGCGTTCAGAAGGTGTGCTCATAGTGCATATTAATGCATAGATACTTTTTCGCAATGTAGCCAAGAGAGGGTATCTTGCCTCATTGTTCCTCCACCAAGCAAGCGGCCTTCACTTTTCTTTTCCCAAGTAGCTGTTTGAGATTCATTTTCCTGACAGCAGGTGTGACGCTGGTTCCTTCCCCGGCATCCACTGACTCCATAGTTGGAGTGTTTTCTGGCTGATTTTTAGTAATTTGCATTATCTCCTCGATGAGTTCGTCTCGATCTTCCTCCTCAAAATGATTCCTGTATCGAGGTTCCAAAGTAGTTGCTTTGGATAGCTTCTTTTTTTTTCCATTCTAAAGTCTTGTATTTATCCTCCAAGACAGCGATCATCTTTGCTTTGAGGTTTCTTGGTAACTCACCAAGCCCGGACTGGCGATCGGGAGCACTGGGAGAAATCCTGGTGGCCTGGCAACTGATTTGGCCTGCTGCCCTGTTTTGTTTATTTTTGTATTATTATACATTATTGCCTACCCAAGTGATGATTTTCAAATTCAATAATAAATCATGAATCGGTTAGTCTTGACTGGCAATGCTATGATCCGGCTCATGTGCACTCCAAACTGTTTTGAATAGAGTAATCAATGCGAGGGAGTCGAGGATGGATAGGAAGTGGCCAGGTGACCGGCCAGGTTCAGATTGTGGGAAAGTCAGTTCAGCCATGGCCATTCAAACTTCTGTGGTGATGCATGTAAGCTTTCTTTCACTTAATCCTCACTCCTTGAAAGAACAGTGATGAGATTCTGATAAATTATCAGTCATGTGGCTTTCAGATATGAAAGTAGTCAGCAGGCACCTGCTCTTCAGCTTCCATTCTTTATTTATGAAATGCACAGTCAGACTCACAAATGGAGTCATGTTAATGCTGGACCACACATCAGCAGTGGTGGAAAATAAATCCTTTTTTGCAGCTCTGTAATGAAGGTCTTCTTAACTAACTTGAATAACTGGGGACAGTGGGGGACAGTGTTTGAAACCAGTTTTTGCTTGGCAATTCATATTGTTTATTGAACGACTGGAGCATTTCTCTGAAGGCAGGTTGCTCCACACTGCGAAGCGGCACGTTCTCAGACACCAAATACATTGCCACATTATTCGTTAGCATCTTCCATTTATCGCTGTCTCATTTGTATTTGGACAGTTTGGTGAAAGCCTCTCCAATACCAACCTGACCAGCTGGGCGTTTGCGTTCACAGGAACTTGAAGACATCACTTGAACAAATGCGAATGGGTGGCATGACTAGAGATGGCTCTTGAAACTTGAAGTGTTTGCCCTTTTAACACTTTTTTTTTTTTTTACAAAGCCGACATATGGCTTCATGCAAATGTATTGGTTCACCTCTCTCGTTTGGCACAAATCCCAAACGTTCCCAGATCAGCGATGTAGTATTTGTTTTCTCAACAAGGTCCATGGCTCAACAAGAAATGAATTTTCTGAATGCAGAATAAACTGGATTTTGCTGCGCTCAAACCCGCCAATCTAAAGGAAATGCCATGAATGGCGTTTGAGGTAATTTGTGTATTAACATAAAATCTTATAGACTAAATAAAACAATCTAAAGCTAAATGGTAGGCTAGAAATACCAATTTATTTCGCAACGGTTTCTATTATTACACTTGTATAAAAAACTTTGTACTTTATACTTGTCATAGTGCACACTACCGCCGGTGGCACAAATGACGAGCAGATGATTTTCAGTTGCGTTATGAGATGGGACGCAGAGCTCCACACAGCATCTGCTACAGCTCTTACACACAGCAGGAGTTTCATCAGTGAAAATGAGGTAGCATGAATCACATGAATGTACTGTGAAATCTTTGTTCAGATTTAGTTGCAAAAACTAGTCAAACCTGGTCTTTGACATGCACAGATTAGCTCAAAAACAAAATGTCAGAAATTTGCTCCCATATTTACCACTGGGAGATTCAAACTGTAAATATTTCCTTGCCGTGTGTGTTGTCTGCACATCTATAGGTGAATATCTTGCCCCATCATTTTAACCCCCATAAAAGCAGAGAACAATATCAAACTGATCACATTTATGTAATGAGTAGCATAAACGGCACCACAATGGCGTACTTGCCCGTGAGAAATTTGTTAGTATGGCACAATTCAAAATGTGAACTGATTATGCTGTTTTAAACCATGTTTAATACTGTATATACTACCATTCAAAACTCTGGGGTCGGAGTAATATTGTGAAATATTATTAAAATTTAAAATACTGGTTTTCTAATTTAATATGTTAAAATGTAAGCTGAATTTTCAAGCATCACTACTCCAGTCTTCAGTGTCACATGATCCTTCAGAAATCATTCTGATATGATGATTTGATGCTCAAGAAACATTTATGATTTTTATCAATGTTGAAAACAGTTGGTTAATGTTTTTGTGGAATCTGTTTTTCAAGATTCTTTGATGAATAGAAAGTAAAAAAAACAACAACAACAACAACATATTTGAAATAGAAATCATTGGTATGAATGTAAAAGAGTTCACTGGCACTTTTGATTAATTGTCCTTGCTGAATAAAAGTATTAATTAAAAACTTCTGAACGATATTGTATACATTCTCAGAGGGTTAAAGCATTAGATAGTTAGCATTGCATTGTTAGCCCCTACTCCATGGCAATTAGTCACATGTAACATGTTCTGTTTTAGCTTTGTTTTCTCTGTTTGCCCTGTTTCCATTTGCTTGTTTTTATCAGTTTTCTTGGGGACTCATTAGTTAATCATTCTGTTCAGCTGTGCCTGTTCAACTCCATTTAGGCCCCGTCCACACGGAGACGCGTTTAGCTGTATATACGTACAAATTTTGTATCATATCAGCGTTTCGTCCAGATGGATTCAGCGTTTTGGGAGCCTGAAACCGGTATTTTTTGAGACCGGGTCCCAGAGTGGATAAATCTGAAACCGACACCCTTCAGTTTCGAGTGTACAGCCAATCCGTATATACACCAAAAAAAAGATTGGATGGGGAAAGCTCTGGCTTTGTGTGGATGTGGCCTTAGTCTTTTTGTACATATATACTCCCCGTTCAGGAGTATAATTCATTGTCCATTCTTGTTTATCCTAAAGTGTTGTTCTCTGTGTTCTCCTAAGTGTTTGTCATTAAAGTTCTTTTGGATTCTATGTCCTCGTGGGATTTATATACGCAACCACAATGTGACAAGTTGGGGAAAGTTACTTTTAAAAGTAATGCATTACAATATTGTGTTACTTCTTAAAAAAAAAAAAAAAAAAAAGTAACTGTGTTAGTTACTTTTTATGTTAAGTAATGCACTACATTACTTTTACGTTACTTTTTCTGACCTGAAAAGTTCTATTTTTGGCAAATGTAAAGGCCCTTTCACACCAAAAGTGGAAATAAATAAGCCTCGGGCTGAAAGAAATGCAAAATCCTGGTTGTACAGTAGAGGGTGCAGCTCAAACAAACCTTTCAGCTGTGCTGCCATCCGGGATTGCAGAAGAATAGGACACGGGAGAAGAAAGTTCAGCACGTTTAATAAAAGGAAACACAAATGTGATGTTTATATAAAGTAATTTTTTTCTTATTAGTATAGTTGAATTGGGTCATCGAAAGTCAGCAGCCAAGACGTAATAAAGTGAGATTAAACAAAGTATATTTTAACATATTTTTGCAGGTTTGCATAATGTTCTCAATTAGTATTTCACAGTTTTTATTCTTTTTGAGGGATACTGAATCTGTTTTTGTGCAAGTGAGATGACTAAATTCATGCTCACATTTAGTCTAGATCTACAATAACCATCATGTTCATACAGCACACACAACGTCACTGCACTTACTCACGATTTCTCCGAACACAGGTACAGCAGAGCTGTCAGTCAATAAATGGGAAAACAAAGTAACTTGCGTTACTTTTTTTTTTAAGAAGTAAGAAATATTTGGTTGTAAATTAAGTAATGTGTTACTTTATTAGTTACTTGAAAAACATAATCTGATTACGTAACTTTCTTTTACTTATAATGCGTGATGCCCAACACTGCACATGACATTCACAACACAGGAGATCACTCAAAAACTCACAAGCAAGATGGCAGATTTAAAACTGTGTACTTCTAGGGGTCCTATGTCAGCCAAGCAACTGCCATTGAGATGCATGGAAAAGCAACAGATTGCTTTCTCGGGTATTGAAGACCTCTTTAGCATGAATGTGCGTGGACAACGAAAAGTGCCTCTGAATGCTTCAGTATGTGTGTGTTAATGCATAATTAAGAATGTCAGAAGAGAGAATCTACATCAGTTCTGTCAGACCTGGGCCCTGACTATCAACCATAAGAAAACTAAAGTACTAACATTTCAGAAAAGACCCAAATGTCAGGGAAAGAGACACAATTTCACCCTTGGTATGACCAAAATTGATCATGCCACCAACTACACATATCTTGGGTTGAAATTCAGTGCAAATGGAAACTTCAACTTGGCTGTGAATGACCTGATCAAAAAGTCAATCCAATTTGAAATACCAATCAGAATCTGCCTCAAAATATTCCAATCAGTCATAGAACCTATTGCATTATATGGCAGTGAAGTGTGGGATTCCTGCCATGGGCTCCTAAACCATGAATTTGACAAATGGGACAAAAATCCGACTGAAACCCTGCATGCTGAGTTCTGTAAGAGTATCCTGAGAATACAGAGGAACACACCGAACAATGCATGCAGGGCAGAATTAGGCCAATATCCTCTACTAATCCACATTGAGAAACAAGCCATCAAATTTTGGAAACATCTAAAACTGAGCGACCCCAACTCTTACCATTTTAAAGCCCTTTAAACCATGAAATGAACACTGAGAAGAGTCCCCTGATTCAGATGGTCCTGAGGCTTCACAAACGGACTAACACAACTAACAATAATCAGCCTCAGGACACTGACACCCTCACAGAATCTGGCCCAACCAAATGATTAATGCACAAAAAGAAAATGACCTATCTTACTGGAATGAAACAACACAAAAGCAAATTACAATGTTATTTGGCCCTAAACAGAGATTACACGACAGCAGAATACCTGAGCACAGTCAGAGACCACAAACTGAGGAAAAACATGACGAGGTACAGACTGAGTGACCACAGCCTGGCTATAGAGAAGGGCAGACACAGACAGAGCAGGTTATGCCTGTACACACACACACACACACACACACACAAGGTACAGACTGAGTGACCACAGCCTGGCTATAGAGAAGGGCAGACACAGACAGAGCAGGTTATGCCTGTACACACACACACACACACACACACACACACACACACACACACACACACACAGGTACAGACTGAGTGACCACAGCCTGGCTATAGAGAAGGGCAGACACAGACAGAGCAGGTTATGCCTGTATACACACACACACACACACACACACACACACACACACACACACACACACACACACACACACACACAAGGTACAGACTGAGTGACCACAGCCTGGCTATAGAGAAGGGCAGACACAGACAGAGCAGATTATGCCTGTAAACACACACACACACACACACACACACACACACACACACACACACAAGGTACAGACTGAGTGACCACAGCCTGGCTATAGAGAAGGGCGGATACAGACAGAGCAGGTTATGCCTGTACACACACACACACACACACACACACAAACAAACAAACACACACACACACACACAAGGTACAGACTGAGTGACCACAGCCTGGCTATAGAGAAGGGCAGACACAGACAGAGCAGGTTATGCCTGTACACACACACACACACACACATTTACATATGCAAACACACACCACTTAAAGTACATACACTTTTTTTTCTTCTCTTTTTTCCCCCACCCCTGTTATTCCACACTTGTTCAATACTTCTACTTTGTTAATTTTTTAAAATCTTATTTATTTATGCCATGCTCATATAAATGCTTTGGCAATACATTGAACAATTTGTCATGCCAATAAAGCTCTTTTTAGAGAGAGAGAGAGAGAGAGAGAGAGAGAGAGAGAGAGAGAGAGAGAGAGAGAGAGAGAGAGAGAGAGAGAGAGAGAGAGAGAGAAGCTAAAAGCATGAGAAATAGAAGAAATTGATAAATGAAAAGCTTTGTAATAACAAGCTGTCTGCTCAGTCTAATACAAGGTTTAAGAGCAAACTAATTATTCCAAACACAAATGCACAAAGAGTGAGAAAGATAGAGCAAACCCCTGTGAAAAGAAGTGTGCTTAATCGTAATGTGTTGACTAATATACTAAAGCACATGTAAAGTACAGTACATGATTATAATTTAACTGTAGTGTTATTCAAAATTACATTCAATTAAATTAACTATTAAATTGCAACTAACGGAAATGTCGGAAAACATTACATTCATTACACACATTTTTAAAACGCATTATTTCCATAATAAGTATGGTAACACTTTAGTTTGGGGAACACATATTCACTATTAACTATGACTGTTGCCTCAATAATCTCCTAATTACTGTTTATTAATAGTTAGTAAGGTAGTTGTTAAATTTAGGTACTGGGTGGATTAAGGGATGCAGAATATGGTCATGCAGAATAAGGCATTAATATGTGCTTTATAAGTACTAATAAACAGACAATATTCTAGTAATATGCATGATAATAAGCAACTAGTGAGAATTGGACCCTAAACTAAAGTGTTACCATGTTTGGTAGTACATCTGGCAGTAAACTTTTACCATATAATTATGAAATGACCAAAATAAACTTAAAAAAGCCAAAGTTCAGCTAACAGAATTTAACATACTATTATATCTTGTAATTTAATTGCAATTAACATGCAATAAAGTGTCGAAAAACATATTTCTGTGGATATTTTATAAAGCACATTATTTCCCAAATAAGTACTCTATTCAAAAGTATGTGATGGGGGGTTGTTATAGTTGGGGGAATACCTGAAGTGTGGATTCATTGCAGAGCTCTCGTCCAGCAAAGATGACCCGCAGTTGATCAGGCTGTACGCCCTGAAAACGCCCCACCATCTCCTTCAGCTCAGCAACACTCGCACCCCTTTCCAATTCCACTGGGAACCCATGGTTGGAATTAAACCGCACATACACTAAGAGAAAAGGAGAAGTTTTGATCATTTTCAAAGACAGACATGGGGTTTATCCTATGATTTACCACAGAAAAAGGGACATATAAGGATAAAGTGTTTGTTTGGATGGAGTGGATGGAGCAAGGAATCGGCTATATAAACCACATATAGTTTGAAGTCAAGTTTCAGAGTCTAAAGCAGGTCAGTGTTAAACCAGCCTTAATGTCAGAAAGATTCATATCTTGCCTTTGATATCAACTGCCTCTTTTTCTGAATGTAGATTAAAATTATGGTGCATACACTCCAAGGAGTCCTTATCAGTACGTCCACACCAGAGCACATCTTAAAATAATGCTGCCTTTGCAATACATAGAAGAAAAAAAGCAGGATAAAGCTTGTAAATAAATCAGAAATTAGAACTACATATATCACTGATTCTTGAGATAAGGGACAAAACATGTTTTAGATGTTAAAAACTAACACTACATTATTAAAAATTTATATATTTGTAGACAAAGGTCTCAGATAATGAACCATGTAAGGGAACAGGCTTATTTCTAAATATATTATTCTAAAAATTTATATTTATTCACTCTATAACTGAATGTGTCAACTCCGTCAGACACACTAAAAAGCTAATTTAATTTATTCTATCCAAAAACAATGTAAAGTCTTCAGTTATGTAATACTGGTGTTCGGTAAAGGAGCTAAGTCATAAAATACATTCTCTGTTTATTTTTTGTTTGTTTTCACACTATTATGAACAACCCAATTTCTAAATTTAATTAAATTTAATTTAAAATTTAATTAAATTTAAATTAATTCTCCTCCCTCCTTTTAATATTAAACATACACTCACCTAGAGGATTATTAGGAACGCCTGTTCATTTTCTCATTAATGCAATTATCTAATCAACCAATCACATGGCAGTTGCTTCAATGCATTTAGGGGTGTGGTCCTGGTCAAGACAGTCTCCTGAACTCCTGAACAGAATGGGAAAGAAAGGTGATTTAAGCAATTTTGAGCATGGCATGGTTGTTGGTGCCAGACGGGCCGGTCTGAGTATTTCACAATCTGCTCAGTTACTGGGATTTTCACGCACAACCATTTCTAGGGTTTACAAAGAATGGTGTGAAAAGGGAAAAACATCCAGTATGCGGCAGTCCTGTGGGCGAAAATGCCTTGTTGATACTAGAGGTCAGAGGAGAATGGGCCGACTGATTCAAGCTGATAGAAGAGCAAATTTGACTGAAATAACCATGCAGCAAAGCATTTGTGAAGCCACAACATGCACAACCTTGAGGCGGATGGGCTACAACAGCAGAAGACCCCATCGGGTACCACTCATCTCCACTACAAATAGGAAAAAGAGGCAACAATTTGCACAAGCTCACCAAAACTGGACAGTTGAAGACTGGAAAAATGTTGCCTGGTCTGATGAGTCTCGATTTCTGTTGAGACATTCAGATGGTAGAGTCAGAATTTGGCGTAAACAGAATGAGAACATGGATCCATCATGCCTTGTTACCACTGTGCAGACTGGTGGTGGTGGTGTAATGGTGTGGGGGATGTTTTCTTGGCACACTTTAGGCCCCTTAGTGCCAATTGGGCATCATTTAAATGCCACGGCCTACCTGAGCATTGTTTCTGACCATGTCCATCCCTTTATGACCACCATGTACCCATTCTCCGATGGCTACTTCCAGCAGGATAATGCACCATGTCACAAAGCTCAAATAATTTCAAATTGGTTTCTTGAACATGACAATGAGTTCACTGTACTAAAATGGCCCCCATAGTTACCAGGTCTCAACCCAATAGAGCATCTTTGGGATGTGGTGGAACGGGAGCTTCATGCCCTGGATGTGCATCCCACAAATCTCCATCAACTGCAAGATGCTATCCTATCAATATGGGCCAACATTTCTAAAGAATGCTTTCAGCACCTTGTTGAATCAATGCCACGTAGAATTAAGGCAGTTCTGAAGGTGAAAGGGGGTCAAACACAGTATTAGTATGGTGTTCCTAATAATCCTTTAGGTGAGTGTATATCACCAATGTTCTTAGGTTATTAAGACATATCATCACGTAGTTCCATTGATGTTTTAACATTTTTACACAATACATTGAAAAAATAATAAGACATTTGTTTCAAAATTAACAAAAACCTTCACCTGACGATGTAAAATACTGACGGTGTTGACAAAGGTTGAGCTTAGGCCAAATATACAGTATATGTAAATAGAATCATGAAATAGCATTAGAAGAATTCATATTCAAAAACATATTAAATCACATTATACAGTCTATTTGAGAACACTTGTCAACCAGGTATAAAACCTAACGGAGTTGACAAAATATAATTTTTTTCCACCTTAACCATGTTGTAGACCAATTTAGTTTTTTTCCTCAGTTGTAGCTGCCTTAATAAACATATAACAATGGCAAGATTTATCCCACAACTATTTACAGAAACTGTTACACTGCGATGACAGAGTTGACATGTTAAGGCTGTGACCGCAGAGACTTCAATATTGTTTGTTTAAAATATAAAATTATATATATATATATATATATATATATATATATATATATATTTTATATATATATATATATATATATATATATATATATATATATATATATATATATATATATATATATATATATATATATATATATATATATATATATATATATTACACACACACACACGACACTGCCCGATTCATCTCAGTCCAATCGAGCATCTGTGGGATGTGCTGAACAAACAAGTCCGATCCATGGAGGCCCCACCTCGCAACTTAGAGGACTTAAAGGATCTGCTGCTAACATCTTGGTGCCGAATATGGTGCCATCGTCCATGCCATGATGTGTCAGGGCTGTTTTGGCAGCAAAAGGGGGACCAATTCAATAAGAAGGTGGTCATAATGTTATGACTAATCGGTGTATATTCGTACCAAAAATGAATATTTGCCGCACATTTGTACTGAATATTTGCAGTGATGTTTTAACCACTACATGTGTGAAACTCTGTGCACAGAAGTTTTGCAAATGCGTCTAAAAACTAATGGAGGACACAGAGTGAGCTACTGTGGGAAAGGTGAGAACATCACCTGCCTGACTGCATTGTGCCAACTGTAAAGTTTGGTGGAGGAGGGATAATGGTATGGGGCTGTTTTTCAGGGGTTGGGCTTGACTACTTACTTCCAATGAAGGGAAGCATTAATGCTTCAGCACACCAAGATATTTTGGACCGTGCTATGCTTCCAATTTTGTGGGAATAGTTTGGGTAGGCCCCAGAGCACAAAGCAAAGTCCATGGATGAGTTTGAAATGGAAGAACTTGACTGGCCCACCCAGAGCCCTGACCTCAACCCCATCAAAAAACTTTGGGATGAACTGGAATGGAGATTTGAGCCAGACCTTTCTCATCCAACATCAGTGCTACTGGACAATGGGCAATAATTCCCTCAGAAACACTTAAAAAAAAATTCTAGAGAAGTGGAAGCTGTTATAGCTGCAAAGGGAGACCAACTTTATATGAATGTCTATGTATTTAACTTCCCCCTGGGGCATTTAACATCCTTCTGCGGAGCCCCTCACTTAGTCTGCACCTTTTCCATTAAGGGACGATATTTACCCCCTTAAATTGATTTATAAAGTTTTTCTTCATTTTTCAAATGAAATCAGTATCAACAAAAGTGATGTATTTACACTCTATTTATGCCACTGTAATTGCATTCATGCCACCACTGAGCAGCATTAAACAATGCTATGTGATGTTTTAACAGATGGTTCAATAAAGAAATATGAAATGTTTAAATATTGAACTTAAAAATGACAGTAGGGGCTGACAAATCTTAATGAGTAAGTCATTGGGCCCTATCATACAGGCGCGACAAGTATTTTTTGCTAGTTTCAGCCCGACGCAGTTATCATTTTCACGTCCAGCGCCACATTGTTTAAATAGCAAATGCACTCGCGCCCATCTGTTCGCCCATGGGCGTGCTGGTCTGAAAACCAGGTGTGTTCAGGCGCATTGTTGGCGTGTTGCTATATTGAGGAACTGAAAACGACTGCGTCATTGACCAACAAAAACCTGATCTAAAGTCAATAGCGCAGTATTTTTTGTGTTATTTAAAGGTTAGTAATATGAGCCTATAGGTGGTGCACAACACGCATAAACACACAGGGACGTGCAGCAGCACACAAACATTTTAAAATATTACAAATAAAAGGATTTGTCTCTGGAGAAGCGTTCAGTCTTTCCACTCGTATATTCGCCATGGTGCGAGTGCAACTGGCTTTTAAAGGGAATGGGAGATGAGACTCTGATTGGTTTATTGCACGTTACGCCCAAAGCACACCCATGACTCATTAAGAGACTAGGGACAACCCTTTTGGACCATGCACCTGGCACACCGACCATTTTTCCCATCTGTAAACTAGCAAAAGTAGATTGGACATGCCCTAAGTGCACCTGCGCCATGAGCTTCAGACCATGTGCTTAGATCGTTAAAATAGGGCCCATCGAGTCATTCATTCATTCATTCAGTAACAAAGCAAGTGGCTACATTTATGAATGCTTCATTGAATCATTGATTCTCACAATTAATTTGAAGCCGCAGATTCGTTCACTAACGAAACACTGTGTGTTGCTTGGAGACACACAACAGTTCTGCTAAGGCTTTTGTTAAAGCTATTATTTCGTAGCAAAACAGATTAAACAATACTGACATTATCTGAACATCACTTTTTGTTTGTTGAACCGTTGTATGAAATCAATGTCTTAGTTGCAATCAAGTGGATATTCATGAAAATTTGCATTCTTGCTTGTATAATATCAACCTTAAAAACATGAACTCAGACAGGGTATGTTTTTGTAGTGAAGAGCATTTAAAGCTTAACTCGATCTCTAGTCACAGTCTGTGTCTGTATTTGTTCTTCATGCTAGTAAGTGCTAAAACCCCACTTTCACAAAGGTACATTGTTGAGTACAGCAGTAATGTAGCGTGATTTGCTAAGGCAGCATAGTCTGCAAGCAACCTACCATATGCATGCTGCTTGTGTGGATGCAGTCAGTTTTTACTGCAAAAGATGAGGTAATTATGTATTTGACCTTTTACAGCACTACCATTTTCCTGTTTTTACACTACAGGAGGCATTTCCTGTTAGAAATACATGCTCATTTTGAATGCTATTTTAAGGTGGGTAGAATTAAATTTATGGCATTTTGTTCACGTACCTCATTCTGTCATCTCACGTACCCTCAGCGGTATGTGTACACCAGTTTGGGAACCACTGATGCAGTGGTCAGGTGTCCCAATACTTTTGTCCATATATAATAAAAAACAACAGATAGAACAGGCTATTGTGTGTATAAATTAATAAAAATGTTTTCAAAATGTTGCAAAATGTCTCTGTATAAGTTATTGTTTTTAATATATTATAGGCAATTATAAACAATACCATACGAGCAGTGCCTTTCCAGAAAATGAGCATGTTTGCACGTGATATTGATTTTATACAACAGTTCAAGAAGTAAATTAGACACAATATTGTAATTTTTTTCTCTATACTGAATAGTTCAACAGTTCAAAAATAGTTCCAAACAGTACAGCCATTGCGCGTCTCAGAGTAACATATAATAATAATAATAATAATAACAATGCAATGTAATGTATTAAAACAACACTGAAGATAATTTTAATTTGATTACATTCTAAAGGTTAACTAAATTGCTAGTTTTATAAATTGATTTACCTCCATTTTTTACCTCCAAGTAAATTTGTATTAGAGACAAGACAGTGAAACAACACAAACACACAGTAGACAGCATAAAGGTAATGTAGGCAGAAGTCGACGATAGCAGGGGACGGGGACGGGGATGAAGACAAAACAGGTGACCGACAGAGACACAAAAGCCATGAAAAAACCCATGTTAACATTCAGGCTGTGCCGTCCCTCCACTAAAAAACACAACCCCTTTCATTAAGATGACGGCGATTTGGTGCAGAAGGACTTTTTCTTGTTATCATGCGTATTATTTTAATTGAAATGAGTCAACCTTTTCAGAGCCCCCAGAGGCGTAGAGATAAACTCAAAATGGAAAAATTACTGATATTAAAAGGAAAAGAAAATGCACTAAAATTCCACATTACAGGTGAGAGGACGGGTGTGAAGCTGTACGTCCTCCACACTCAATATAATTAGCTCATATTAAACATACAGCATCATCGCAACACAAATAGTAAGAAATTAAAAATAATTGGTGATAGATGGCTGTCACTCTCGTTATGAACAAAATCATATTTAGCTCTAAAACAGGGCAGACAACCATATTATGCTTCTGTATAAACATCTTTCTTAATATTTTCCGGAAACACACAAACGTACTCAAAAATGAAAAGGAGGTAAAGAGAGAGAGATTTGGTCATGTAGACTCAATATCACTCAGCCATAGCTCTTCCAGGAAATTACATCGGGGGATATTGTTGACTTAAGCACAGAGGGGGCAACGCTTGCACTGATTGCTACTAAACGACGGAAGCCGAGGGTCTTGCAATACTCTTTAAGAGGGGTTTGAGTGATTGCTTGTTGTTAAAGCGTGACATTCTCTAATAAAGGCATTCTGTAGACCAGATTTGGAGACAAATGACACTTGGGCCAACAGCAGGCCAAAAATACAACAAATCATATCGGAGAGAGCGGACAGGACCAGAGGAAGAAACCTGCACTTGGATGGATTGGAAGAGCAAATAGTCTTGGATTATAAGGACGATTAAAAGGATAGTTTACTTCAAAATTAAAATTTTGTTGTCAATTACTCACCCTCATGTCATCCTCAAACCTGGGATGCGTTTCCCATACAATGCCGTAACTCGCTGTTTAAAGGGGTAGTTCACCCAAAAATGAAAATTAGCTCATGATTTACTCGCCCTCAAGTCATCCTAGGTGTATATGACATTCTACTTTCAGACGAATACAATCAGAGTTATATAAAAAAATGTCCTGGCTCTTCAAAGCTTTATAAAGGCAGTGAATTGATGGTTTGTTTTTGAAGTCCATAAAAGTGCATCTATCCATCATATACCTGCTCCACACGGCTCTGGGGGGGTTAATAAAGGCCTTCTGAAGCAAAGTGCCGTGTTTGTGTAAGAAAAATATTCATATTTAAAAGCTTCCGGCGGTCAGCGGCAGAATAATCCCTGACAAGCTTTGGCGCCTCTTGTGGATAGGGCTGGGCAACAAACTCAAGCCCCTCTTCTCTTATATCGAAATTCTCTGCCATTTCTTTTTTTTAAATTCTTGTTTAAGACTCTAATTCATGACTGGTGATTTGTTTTTCTCTATCCTCTGCGCTTCTGCATTCGTCAATATGCATGCGTCAAGGGTTCAAGGGTTAAGGAAAGGGCTGGGTATCGAGTTCGATACTTTTTAGGTACCGGCCGTTTTGCCTATCAAGTGTCATTAAAGGTCTTGTTGTTCGATACCAAATTTCGATACCTTAAGGGGTTAATCTCGTCAAAGTCAGTGAGCCAATAAGCATGCAGCACGATTGGCTGTGGTGGAAAAAACATTAGTTTACATTGGTTACGCCCAGGTATGCGGCTCGCATGTGAGGCTGTAGTGTGTAACCCCGTCTGCGCCGCATTACAGCTCTGACACGGCTAATCACGTCCACTCTAGTCAATCCTACTGTTTATACCGGACGTGCCGCGGCACAAAGATGGAACAAAACCTTGTTGGAGCCATGATGCGCTGCAAATGTGTGCAGTGTAAATAGGGGGTAAGCGTCCCAACCCACATAGATGTAAGATGTGGAAAAGATTTAAAATTGTGGCTACATTTCACCAGCCTCGATGCCAACAGATAGATGTTGTTTACATCTATCTTCAATGAGTCCCTTGATACATCTGTGGTACCCACCTCCTTCAAAAAAAATCCACCATCATCCCTGTCCCTAAGAACAGAAAACCCTCTTGCCTAAATGACTATCGTCCAGTGGCTCTCACATCTATAGTCATGAAGGTCTTTGAGAGACTCATTAAAAACACCATTTGCGCCTTCATTCCTGACACTTTGGACCCTCTTCAGTTTGCCTATCGTCCCAATAGATCGACTGAAGATGCCATCTCTCATGTCCTCCACTCCTCCTTCACTCACATCGACAGCAAAAGTGGGAACTACGTAAGGCTGCTATTTATTGACTATAGCTCAGCCTTTAACACCATAGTTCCCATCAAGCTAACCTCCAAACTCCTGGATCTCGGCCTGAATCCTTCTCTCTGCCACTGGATTGAGGACTTCCTCACTGGCAGGCCTCAGGTGGTGAGAGTAGGCCAGTCCACCTCCACCTCCACCTCCATCACCCTGAGTGTGGGAGCTCCACAGGGCTGTGTCCTGAGTCCCCTGCTCTACTCTCTCTACACACATGACTGTTTGTCCACACACAGCTCCACCTCTATCATTAAATTTGCTGATGATACTGTTGTCCTGGGCCTCATTTCCAACAACGAGACGGCATACTTGGACGAGGTGGAGCAACTAACATCATGGTGCCAGGACAACTGTCTCTCTCTGAATGTTGGCAAGACCAAAGAAATGATTGTGGACTTCAGGAAGAGACAGCAACGGACATACTCCCCCCTCATGATCAGCGGGTCACCAGTAGAGAGAGTGAGCAGCTTCAAGTACCTGGGTGTAAACATCTCCGAGGACCTGACCTGGACTGCTCACATTCAGACACAGGTGAAAAAAGCCAGGCAAAGACTGTACCACCTGCGCCAGCTGAGGAAATTCAGGGTTTCACTAGCTATCCTGAAAAAATTATATTTAGGGGCGATAGAAAGTGTATTAACTCAGTGCATCTCTGCAGGACGTCTACACCAAACGCTGCAAAGGTAGAGCTACTAAGATCATCAAGGACTCTAATCACCCTGCAAACCCTCATTTCACGCTGCTGCCATCTGGTAAGCGCTTCCGAGGCCTGATGGCCAAAACTGAGAGACTCAGGAGGAGCTTCTTCCCCCAGGCCATCAGACTCCTGAACTCAGTCACTTAACATCACGTGACTTCACTTCAGGATAAACGTCGACATACTGACATTGCACTGCACTTTCTGTTCTCGTTGTTACTGTGTAACAACCTGTTATAAACCTGCTTGCACATTATACTCTTATACATTTGTTAACCACATATTTATAAGTCTACAGTTTACTCACTGCACAGTTTACCTCACTTATTTTATTCCACTTCTTTATTCTTATTTTTTTACTTTTTCTCCTACTTGACTTTATTTATAATTCTACAGATATTATATATATATATATATATATATATATATATATATATATATATATATATATATATATATATATATATATATATATATATATATATTAGTACTTTTTTATCCTATTTCTATTATAATTTCCTCCTTGTGTTTTTAACTGTGAATTTGCACTGTCCATGGAGCGGACCTGTTTACATTTCACTGCCGGTTGTATATTCTGTATATAACTGTGTATGTGACAAATAAAACTCTTGAATCTTGAATCTCTTGAAACAGCGCGCAATGCAATATTCATGAAAAGATAATTGCTACTAAGACCGACAACTCGATAAATCTGAAGCACTTGACAGTGCACTGAATAAACTACAGAGCAGAAAGTTTCTGCAGCGCGTCACATAAATGAACCGAAACTCAGCATGTAGTTTCCTCACAGACATGAGAAATAGGCCTATAGAAAGCTTGACATACCCATTTTGACATGGAAAACAAATACTTTGATTATGTAATCCAAATGAAAGGTGCATTTTACCTCTATAGGCACATTCACTACTGCAGAGATGACGAGTCAGCACCGTCAACTTAATCTTTGCAGCCAACACTGACTCAGAAAACACAAATTTATTACTAAACAATTCAAATGAATGTCTCCTTGTTATTTTTACATTTATAAGCATTAGGCTATTTTGCGGCAAGCTTTGTGTGCGCGTGAGCGCACCCCTGGAGAAGGCCTTTATTAACCCACCGGAGCCGTGTGGAGCAGTTATGTGATGGAAGGAACACAAGCACACTTTTATAGTCAATGCCATTATAAAGCTGGGAAGAGCCAGGACTTTTTTAATATAACTCAGATTGTATTCGTCTGAAAGTAGAATGACATATACACCTAGGATGGCTTGAGGGTGAGTAAATCATGGGGTAATTTTCATTGTTGGTGTAACTATCCCTTTAACTACTATGGTATGGTGCATCATTGGAGAGATTATAGCTAGTTATAGACTGTTTCCCGAAACCTTAGTAACTTTGTCACACATCTGTCGAGTTTCCGATCATATCTAACAATGCTTTTGGGAAACTAGTCCTATATTTACCCAGCCCTTGGGTTAAAAACCAAATTGGGTTGTTTTTAACCCAGTGATTTTTAGAGTGCAGGCTTGGAAGGACATGAAGGTGAGAAAAATTATGGCAGAATTTGCATTTTTGGGTGAACTATCCTTTCAATATCACAGTGTATGTCATTGGCTTCATAAAATATACCTCTTCCTTTTATTATTACACATATCACTGCTATATTTATTTATGCTGTAACACCAAGCAGGCTTTAATGTTAGGGCAACTGGTCAATTTCCATTCAGACTATTTCTACTGATTACACTAAGAATAGCAATGCCTGCGCTGACAGTTGAGACAAAGATAAGCCCGTACTGAGAGCAAAGCCACAGCCGGGGCAGGTCGGGGGTGACGTGTGCTGTCGTGCTGATTTCCATAATGTCTCTCATTGTTTTGTCTGCCTTCCAGGAGGATAACAAATGAGTAAATTCCCCCTTTGTCATGTTTCATCACAGCAGGAGTCAGTTTTGCGAGCGCATCTCAACGTGCCTGGACTGTCAGAGTTTTTCGTCAGTCAGTGAGAGCGACAGAAAGCAATCATCACCGCGCCACTGGGCTCGATTTTAAAGCAATGAGGCCAAACTCTAGAATGCTACAATTCAAGCCCTAGTACGTTAAACTCGCAGATCTCCAGATATTACTACTCTGTGTCATTTGTCAAGAACTACACAAACCAGGAGTGTTTCATAATGCTATCGGATTGTCAAGTCTGACTTTTTAAGCTGCTGATGACCAGATAGTGATTTATTCTTTATGAATCGTTAAAATAATGTTGTCTGTGAGCGTGGAGACTGTAGTGTACAGTGTAAGATTAGAACTGTACTACAAATGAAAAGTGCTCATAACTGGCTGATAGGATAGTATTCTCACTTTAAACAGAGTGGCAGCTTGGACTTGGAAACAGTATTCAATAAATCACAACTTAACAAGCAGACTACAGTAAAATGTTCTATGCAAAATATGCATATGCTGTACAGTAGGATCCAAATCATCCAAAAGTCGAGACAATCAGTATTTCAAAATGAATGCTTTTGTTCCCAATACAAACTAGCATCATAACAATTAGAATATGTTGAATAGTCAACATGAATCCCAGCATGTCTTAGTATTTTGCATAAAGGCATGATGAAACTGAAGTAGCAAAAGATTTATTTTGTATTGTGATGTATAGCCGAGTGGCTTGGTTCTATCCATCACTTGTTGATTGGATATTGAGATGTTGGCGCAAAATGAACGCAAATTTACTGTCAAATGTGGAGTGACGGGGTTTAAGCGGATATAATGATTGGAGAAATTTGGCATACGTCAGAGACGAGCCTGATGTTTTCCCCGGAAGATTGAGTTATGACATGAAAAATTAGGAGGTCAAAAACAAATGTTAATATTTAACATGCATAGATGATCTAACATGTTTTTACGAAATATACAGGGTACATTTTTCTTTCATGCTTTAAAAGGGACCTATTATGCCCCTTTTTACAAGATCATTTATTATACCATGCTGTAAATGCCCATTTTTGGGTGGAAGCAAAAACATGCTGAAATGCAAGGTCTTCCCTGAAAGAGACGACGTCTGGATGGGAGCATATGTTGTTCTAGAACTTAGATATACCTTTCAGCATTGATGGAGCCTTTCCAGATGTGTAAGCTGCCCATGCCACACGCACTCATGAACCCCATCCCATCAGAGATGCAGGCTTCTGAACTGAGCGCTGACAACAACTTGGGTTGTCCTTGTCCTCTTTAGTCCGGATGACATGGCGTCCCAGTTTTCCAAAAAGAATTTCAAATTTTGATTGGTCTGACCACAGAACAGTTTTCCACTTTGCCACAGTCCATTTTAAATGAGCCTTGGCCCAGAGAAAACGCCTGCGCTTCTGGATCATGTTTAGATATGGCTTCTTTTTTGACCTATAGAGTTTTAGCCGGCAGCGGCGTGAATGGCACGGTGGATTGTGTTCACCACAATGTTTTCTGGAAGTATTCCTGAGCCCATGTTGTGATTTCCATTACAGTAGCATTCCTGTATGTGATGCAGTGCCGTCTAAGGGCCGGAGATCCCGGGCATCCAGTATGGTTTTCCGGCCTTGACCCTTACGCACAGAGATTGTTCCAGATTCTCTGAATCTTTGGATGATATTATGCACTGTAGATGATGAGAACTTCAAACTCTTTGCAGTGTTTCTCTGAGAAACTCCTTTCTGATATTGCTCCAGTATGTTTGGCATAGCATTGGGGGAATTGGTGATCCTCTGCCCATCTTGACTTCTGAGAGACACTGCCACTCTGAGAGGCTCTTTTTATACCCAATCATGTTGCCAATTGACCTAATAAGTTGCAAATTGGTCCTCCAGCTGTTCCTTATATGCACATTTAACTTTTCCGGCCTCTTATTGCTACCTGTCCCAACTTTTTTGGAATGTGTAGCTCTCATGAAATCCAAAATGAGCCAATATTTGGCATGACATTTTAAAAATGTCTCACTTTCAACATTTGATATGTTATCTATATTCTATTGTGAATAAAATATAAGTTTATGAGATTTGTAAATTATTGCATTCCTTTTTTATTTACAATTTGTACAGTGTCCCAACTTTTTTGGAATCAGGTTTTTAATGAGGCCAAACCTAAGAAGGCAATCCAGAAGATTCCACAGCGTTCCTGGATATTATGCTAATTGTGAATGAGCGTGCACACACCCTATTTACGAATAATTGGAATTCATTAACATACACAGTATTATACACGTTAATTTTGAGCTCATTTTGAGATACTGTTTCTGATTTATGGGGAAAATAACAAATGGAGTGGATGGATTTTTTGCATAATAGGGTGGTTGTGTACACACAGAGTGGATTATGTTCAAAAAGTTTTAAGTCATAATGTTCATTTTACAGTTTTCAGAATCCTAAAACATTCTGCTTGCTTCCAGGATTTAATTACAATTTTGGAATCCCAGATTTCTGATGTGGACCCAGACTTTTAGGCTCCATGAAACATTGTAAATTTGAGTAGAGAAATTCTCGTTTCTTTATTCAAATGGCATCATGCAAGCACTTTTCATTCAAAGAAATGACAGAATTCAGATGACTTGCACTCAAATGAATCAGCCAGGCCAATGTAATCAGCTGCTGAGGCCAGCTTTAAACAGGCATCCAGGTGATCATCAGTTCAGGTTGAGCGGTATTTGGATTCGGTTATCTTCATGTGGGAAAATGCTGTCTCACACAAGTATGCTAAGCCAAACAAGGCTGTCATGGTTCAGTGCACATCTTCTGATGTTGGGATATTTTCTCTCATCGAAGTTCCAAAAATGTCCAGCAGAAGCTCTGCCTTCATCTGAATGTCAGACTGCAGCAATAAAATTTCATCCTCCAGGGCAGATGCATTTATTTGGAAAGCTGACGCAATGCTTGACGCATGTGTACAGATGCTGGAAAATGTGGAGTTCTGGTCATAAAACTGAATCTGGTCTGAACTAAGTCGCAAAAATAGACAAATGCAGGTTGCTAAAACAAATAACTGTAGATTATATGTCTGCATAGTATTGTGACAAATGTGGTCAAATAATTTCTAGAGATTCACATCTACTCAATACAGGGCGCAAATATTCACACTGCAAAGTGGAAAAACTGGTTAACTGGGTGGAAATCAAACCCATACCTTGACCTTGGTGTTGTTGGTCCCAACAAGCTAAATGCAACCAACAAGAACATTAACCCCCAGTTCCACAGCTCCCATTACGTTTGCTATCGGAGACCTCATGTCTTGGTTTCATTGGACCATGACAGTGGAAATTGCTTGAACCATCTAAAATAAATTTGTGTTAAGAGTAAACCGAGCACAGGGTGAAGTGAAAAAAAAAATGTAAGCAGAGAGATGCATATAGAATGTGCAGGTATGGGAGAGTGTTATTGAATCTTACAGAATTTGTTCCTGCAGTTTTAAAAGGATCTCACTGGAAATTGAATCTTTAAAATGTTTGCCTTCAGTTCTGTGAGTGCACTGATTAAACACTTATTTACAGAACATGATAAACCCTCAATTCATTCTGGTTTACTGTAAAATGTCATTCTTACATATGAAAGATAAGGGCCAATGTGCTCAAACAACTCTTGAAAATGGTAATTGCATTTTCCATTTGTAATTCATCAGTGCTCTTCAAAAACACCCAGTATTCAGCATTAAGTGAAAAGCAACACAGTAGTTACTTCATGACCTTGAAAGTCCTGGCTTTAAGTCCAGTTCACATCAAGAGCGATAAATAACTGTACACTTTTAATAATCATTCTGATTGTAAGAGAATAGGGACGGACACACCACAACTATAAAGATAACGACACAGAGGAACAATATCATTGGAATCACTTTCAGAGCATTTTTTATTTTTTTTTACAGCTGATGAACGCTAAAAACATTGACAGCCAATTAGAATCCACCTGACTTTAAAGAGTGTACGTGTTTATTATAAACTGTACTTTATCGTCTGTTGGTTTGAATGCTAGTTTTTGTTCTTGGTGGGAACTGGCCTTTAGAGAAGTGGTTCTCAACTTTTTTGACACCAAGGCCCTTCTTTGTCTGAAACAATATTCGAAGGCCCTCCAATCTAAGCTGATATTTACCTCTGGTGCATATGTTGTAATAAACCAAGATGGATTAACGCACAGGCCGACTGGCATGTGCTCAGTACACTAGACCGGTCCGAGCCCAGGGCACGACCTCATCATAATCCGTCCCTGGTAATAAAACAAATAAACTCAAAAATATGTCAGTTTAACTTTCTACATCTTTATTTTTTAAGGGGTGGGACTTTGGCGCTGAACATGCTGATTGGTTGAGTTCACACAGCATTTTATTTCAACCACCATTTTTAAAAGTCTGTTGTGGTGCGTGCAGTACAGGTGCGTTCACGCCAGACGCGAATGAAGCTTTAAGCGCGAGTGATTTACATTTTAAGTCAATGCAAAGATGTGAATAGATATTCGGCAGCGCGAATTGAGCATTTCGGGCATTTGATGCGCGTAATGCGTGGTTCATGCGAGTTGAAAAATCTGAACTTTGGCGGATATTCACACCACGTTAACCAATCAGGAGCTTGCTCTAGTAGTGACAACAATGAGGACAAAATCATATGTGGAAACCCGGAGCTGTATGATACATATTCATACTTTATAGAAACAGGAATAAAAAGGATCATGCTTGGAAGAAATTGAGTGAGGAGGTCGGACAATCTGGTAAGCTGTAAAAAATGCTTTTTACTCAATTTAAGCTATACATATTGAGACTACAAGCTAGCTAAAGACGGCAAATTGAGCTTATTCGCCGTATTTTAAAACAATCCATGTCAGCCATTTCGCAACGAGACAAGCCGCCTGGCAGAAGCCCCTTCCATGACGCAAATTTGCATCTGTTGTGAAGTGAATGTCACGCGCGAATGACGCGAGTAAACTCAAAATGTTCAATCGTCCAAGTATGTGCGAATAGCGCGATATATTTGCACAAGTCGTGTCTGGTGTGAACGTACAGTAAGAGTTGTTTTCTATTCGAATCAACAATGGAGTTTAAAAAATACGACCGATGGAGAGAGGTTCAGGTTTTATTAAGCTTATACACTCACCTAAAGGATTATTAGGAACACCATACTAATACTGTGTTTGACCCCCTATTGGGTTGAGATCTGGTGACTGTGAGGGCCATTTTAGTACAGTGAACTCATTGTCATGTTCAAGAAACCAGTTTGAAATGATTCGAGCTTTGTGACATGGTGCATTACCCTGCTGGAAGTAGCCATCAGAGAATGGGTACATGGTGGTCATAAAGGGATGGACATGGTCAGAAACAATGCTCAGGTAGGCCGTGGCATTTAAACGATGCCCAAATGGCACTAAGGGGCCTAAAGTGTCCCAAGAAAACATCCCCCACACCATTACACCACCACCACCAGCCTGCACAGTGGTAACAAGGCATGATGGATCCATGTTCTCATTCTGTTTACGCCAAATTCTGACTCTACCATCTGAATGTCTCAACAGAAATCGAGACTCATCAGACCAGACAACATTTTTCCAGTCTTCAACTGTCCAATTTTGGTGAGCTCATGCAAATTGTAGCCTCTTTTTCCTATTTGTAGTGGAGATGAGTGGTACCCGGTGGGGTCTTCTGCTGTTGTAGCCCATCCGCCTCAAGGTTGTGTGTGTTGTGGCTTCACAAATGCTTTGCTGCATACCTCGATTGTAACGAGTGGTTATTTCAGTCAAAGTTGCTCTTCTATCAGCTTGAATCAGTCGGCACATTCTCCTCTGACCTTTAGCATCAACAAGGCATTTTCGCCCACAGGACTGCTGCATACTGGATGTTTTTCCCTTTTCACACCATTCTTTGTAAACCCTAGAAATGGTTGTGCGTGAAAATCCCAGTAACTGAGCAGATTGTGAAATACTCAGACCGTCTGGCACCAACAACCATGCCACGCTCAAAATTGCTTAAATCACCTTTCTTTCCCATTCTGACATTCAGTTTAGAGTTCAGGAGATTGTCTTCACCAGGACCACACCCCTAAATGCATTGAAGCAACTGCCATGTGATTGGTTGATTAGATTAATTGCATTAATGAGAAATTGAACAGGTGTTCCTAATAATCCTTTAGGTGAGTGTATGTAGAGGACAAAATCCAGCGGGAACTGGAAAGTCACGCGCAGTTTAAAATTTTTTATTTTTACAAAACCCCATCGATTCACTTCAGAAGCCCTTTATCAACCCCGCTGGAGCAGAGTACGTTTATTATGGATGCATGTGCTTTTTTGAGCTTCAGAATTTAATGGAAGTGTCAGGATATTTATTAATATAACTTTGATTGTGTTCATCAGAAAGACAAATGTCATATACACCTAGGATGGCTTGAGAGTGAGTAAATAATGGGGTAATTTTCATTTTTAAGTGAACTACTCCTGCTAAGTAAATAATTTTAAGACTTAATGAGGTAGTGCACATGTGCCGAACTTCCATCAGAGCTCAATGGCTTTTTCGAACAACTGTGTGTTAGACGGAACAGAATGTGGAAAATGAAGTATGCTCGAGTCTTAACACTGTCTGAAACACTGTCTTGACTCTGACTTGTCTGACTTGAGGTCTCAGCCTGAACCTGGATTTAAATGAATTGCACGTTATCTCATACATTCATGGTTCCCTGGGGTACTAGAGCACATTTATGGACACTTTTGCTGCTTTTATTCTCTTTACAAACTAAAAGTTGAAGAATGAAATGTGTGTAATTTATTTATATATTTATTTATATATATATATATTATATATATCTATATCTATATCTATATATATATATATATATATATATATATATATATATATATATATATATATATATATATATATATATATATATATCTCTATATATATATATATATATATATATATATATATATATATATATATATATATATATATATATATATATATATATATATATATCTATATATATATATATATATATATATATATATATATATATATATATATATATATATATATATATATATATATATATATATATATATATATATATATATATATATATATATAATATATATATATATATGGAAGTATATATATACACAGTATATATGGAATGAAAGAAAGACTGTACTGCATGTTAGATTGCTTTTTACTCAAGAGCATGATCTATAAGTACATGTCATACCAACAAGAAACCACAGGTTCAGAGCTGAAGGCCAAAGCACACAATTTTGCAATGCTGTCTGCAAATGTTTGTTGAAACTATAGTAATGACGGACCTTGCAATGCTTTTAGGAAGCACCACTGTTTGAGTTTCTTCCGTACAAATCAAATAATATTTTGAAAATTGTTTTCTGTCTGTACATTGAAAGTCAGTGGAATCCAATGTTGTTTTGAACGCATTATCATGTCTTACTTTCCAAAGAAGAAATAAAGTAATACAGCCTTGGAACAAAATAAAGGTGAGCACACAGGTCTCAAACTGGACTTGGATTTGAATAAACTGGTCTCAACTACAACACTGGTTATAGGTTTCTTCTGGTTAAAGGGACAGAAAGATACTGCACAATCATTGAAATTAACCCAAATTTCAAGTGGATGGCTGCATCCATAATCACATACTTCTCTACTATATAGTAGGCAAAAAACAGTATGTAACAAAAGTAGTATGTCCAAATTCACAATACTCATAAAAGAGTAGGCAAAAAGTACCCAGATGACCTACTACTACTGGCGAGATACTGTGAATATGATGGACATTTTACTATCCTATGAGGCCACGGGAGAGGATTTGTGAATGGCAGTGAAGCGACGTGACTGGCTTTGGGTACGCATCATAAACCTTGTATTTCCAGTGATATTCCTCAGACCTTTTCTCCTTTGTAATTTCTCTCAGACATCTCTCTTTTTAAAGTCTCTCTAAAATCTCCCTCTTGCTCACTCTCTCTCCTTCCCCATCATGAGTGGACACACCCCCTACTGCTGATTGGCTCACTCTCTCTCCTCCTCCATCATGAGTGCACACACCCCCTACTGCTGATTGGCTCACTCTCTCTCCTCTGCCATCATGAGTGGACACACCCCCTACTGCTGATTGGCTCACTCTCTCTCCTCCCCCATCATGAGTGGACACACCCCCTACTGCTGATTGGCTCACTCTCTCTCCTCCACCATCATGAGTGGACACACCCCCTACTGCTCACTCTCTCTCCTCCACCATCATGAGTGGACATGGCTCCTACTGCTGATTGGCTCACTCTCTCTCTTCCCCCATCATTAGTGGACATACCCCCTACTGCTGATTGGCTCACTCTCTCTCCTCCACCATCATGAGTGGACACGGCTCCTACTGCTGATTGGCTCACTCTCTCTCCTCCACCATCATAAGTGGACACGGCTCCTACTGCTGATTGGCTCACTCTCTCTCTCCTCCCCATCATGAGTGGACGCACCCCCTACTGCTGATTGGCTCATTCTCTCCTCCCCATCATGAGTGGACACACCCCCTACTGCTGATAGGCTCTCTCTCTCATCCACCATTAGTGGACACACCCCCTACTGCTGATAGGCTCACTCTCTCTCCTCCACCATTATTAGTGGACACGGCTCCTACTGCTGATTGGCTCACTCTCTTTCCGCCACCATCATTAGTGGACACAGCTCCAACTGCTGATTGGCTCATTCTCTCCTCCCCATCATGAGTGGACACGACATCTACTACTGATTGGCTACAAGTTTGTTGTGGTGCTCGGTCCGATTCACTTTCAACAGCATTTTTCAGAAATCTCTAATTAAAGACAAAATTAAACAAAAAAATACTCTTTTAAATAGAAATAATTGTCAACCACAAGATCCAAACAAACGGTGAAAAAGTTGCAAAATACAACAACATCACAATACAATAATAACCCAAAATCATCAAACCAGGTCCATTCAGCCCTTCAATATAAACCTTCAATATAAATGTAATATAAATATAAAATGTAAACACAGAAACACTGAATGATAATATGGGAATATGGAAAATGTATGTGGAATGAATATAAAGAATCCAGCGATGAGTTTGTTTGTTAGTTTGTTTTTAACACCATGCCAGCTTCTGTGGCTATTTTCATGGTGAGAAAAATATATGGTAAAACTATCTATTTGCTAAAAACTCTTTTTAGAGTTTTCTTCAAAAGAGTTAACTGAATAAAAAAAGGTTTCACACAAGGTTAAAACCAGCACAATCTAATAAAACATGCTTCAATGATAAAGAGTTTTGACAGAAAGAACATGTTGGTGGATCTTTTCCTACTATTAAACGTGTGTTATCCTGGAATGGCCTATTCTGCAATCTGGTCTCATCGGTTTGAAAAACTTCTTCAAACATTGGGGCTGATTTAATGAAGTTTGTTCATAGTATATAGATCCCATTCTGTTTGCCATTTGTTATTAACATAGAAATTAATTATTGGTTTTAGATCCATAGGAGGTACTGTGCAAATGTTCGGTCGCCGCTCAGGTCGCTCCACGAAGACTGTTTTTTTAATTATTATTTTACTCTCTTTTGCTCTCAATTGATCTGCTACAACAGCAAAACACTTTTGGACATTGGTTACCGCTACACTGGACTGTTTCAGGACACTTTCACCAACCCTCTGTGGCCATCTGAGATTCTTCGGAACGCCGAGTTGAATAATGGCCAGAGTCGACGGCGAAGAATCAAGAAACACCGCGGGAAACATGCTGGGGTCCACAACAGACTGAGAAAAAGGGCATTCAGCCCTCCTCTCCCGAGCATTCTGCTCGCAAATGTCCAATCCTTGGAGAATAAGATGGACAATCTTAGAGCCAGGATAAGTTTTCAACGGGACATGAGAGACTGTAACATCTATTGTTTGTCCGAAACATGGCTCACGCCCGCGGTCCCAGACACAGCTGGCTTTATCTGGCCTTCATGATGTTACCAGCGGCTTCACAAACAAACACCCCGATGCTGCTTTTATCGTCACGGGCGATTTTAACAAAGCAAACCTAAAGAAAGTCTTGCCAATAACGTCCTTCTCAAATCAGAAACCGTGGGTGGACAATTCAATCCGCGCTGCAGTGAACACACACACTGCCGCTTACAACGCCGGTCTCCTATCGGGGAATATGACTGACTACAAATCATCCTGCTATGCTCTCCGACGCGCAGTTAAAGCCGCAAAGCTCCGTTATAAGGATTGAGTGGAGTCTCATTTCCAAGTCAATGACTCCCGGCGCATGTGGCAGGGACTGAGGACCATCTGTTCTTTTGGATCTAAATCCTCTGCAGAGGTGAGTGCTGATCCGTTGCTTGTGAACGAGTTAAACACTTTCTACACTCGCTTTGATTGTAATCGCGGCAGCGCGACTCCGCCAAGTGACGCGTCAGAGGGAATCACTCAGAGCAGCAACAACCATGTGATCTCGGTCTAGGAGGATGAAGTTCGGAGGGCATTCAAGCGTGTGGACGTCAGGAAAGCTGCCAGGCTGGATGGTATTTTAGGTCGTATCCTGCGGTCCTGTGCTGATCAGCTCGCCGGGTTGTTTACATCCATCTTTAATGAGTCCCTCGCTACATCTGTGGTCCCCACCTCCTTCAAAAAATCCACTATCATCCCTGTCCCTAAGAACAGTAAACCCTCTTGCCTAAATGACTATCGTCCAGTGGCTTTCACGTCTATAGTCATGAAGGTCTTTGAGAGACTCATTAAAAACACCATTTGCTCCTTCATTCCTGACACTTTGGACCCTCTTCAGTTTGCCTATCGTCCCAATAGATCGACTGAAGATGCCATCTCTCATGTCCTCCACTCCTCCCTCACTCACATCGACAGCAAAAGTGGGAACTACGTAAGGCTGCTATTTATTGACTATAGCTCAGCCTTTAACACCATAGTTCCCATTAAGCTAACCGCCAAACTCCTGGATCTCGGCCTGAATTCTTCTCTCTGCCACTGGATTGAAGACTTCCTCACTGGCAGGCCTCAGGTGGTGAGAATAGGCCAGTCCACCTCCACCTCCATCACCCTGAGTGTGGGAGCTCCACAGGGCTGTGTCCTGAGTCCCCTGCTCTACTCTCTCTACATGCATGACTGTTTGTCCACACACAGCTCCACCTCTATCATCAAATTTGCTGATGATACTGTTGTCATGGGCTTCATTTCCAACAACGAGACGGCATACTTGGACGAGGTGGAGCATCTAACATCATGGTGCCAGGACAACTGTCTCTCTCTGAATGTTGGCAAGACTAAAGAACTGATTGTGGACTCTCTCATGATCAGCGGGTCACCAGTAGAGAGAGTGAGCAGCTTCAAGTACCTGGGTGTAAACATCTCCGAGGACCTGACCTGGACTGCACACATTCAGACACAGGTGAAAAAAGCCAGGCAAAGACTGTACCACCTGCGCCAGCTGAGGAAATTCAGGGTTTCACCAGCTATCCTGAAAACTTTCTATTTAGGGGCGATAGAAAGTGTATTAACTCAGTGCATCACAGTGTGGTATGGGAACAGCACCAGTCATGACTGCAAAGCCCTGCAAAGAGTCGTGCGCTTATCCGAGCGCATCTCAGGATCAGCTCTCCCGTCTCTGCAGGACGTCTACACCAAACGCTGCAAAGGTAGAGCTACTAAGATCATCAAGGACTCTAATCACCCTGCAAACCCTTATTTCACGCTGCTGCCATCTGGTAAGCGCTTCCGAAGCATGATGGACAAAACTAAGAGATTCAGAAGGAGCTTCTTCTCCCAGGCCATCAGACTCCTGAACTTAACGTCACGTGACTTCACTTCAGGATAAACATCGATACACTGTCATTGCACTGCACTTTCTGTTCTCGTTGTTACTGTGTAACAACCTGTTATAAACCTGTTTGCACATTATACTCTTATACATTTGTTAACCACATATTTATAAGTCTACAGTTTACTCACTGCCCAGTTTATATTATATATATATATATATATATATATATATATATATATATATATATATATATATATATATATATATATATATATCTTTCTGTATATAACTGTGTATGTGAAAAAACTCTTGAATCTTGAATCTCAGTTCATAAAACAGCATTACAAGTGCTGGGTGATAATTTTTAAGGGATGACACTGCTTGGAGACATGACTTTGAATCTATAATTATAAGAACATGTCTGTTGCATAGTCTTTATGTAGTCTCATGGCACAAATAATGGCATTTGCTTCTGATGTAAAAATTGAGCTATGTTTAGGGATGGATATTCCTCTTTTTAATGGTTGAGATTATACATGGTCCTTGGATTTTGATCCATCAGTATATATAGGGATATGTGATGTAAAGATTTCGGAGTTGTAGAGGAGATGTAGAGGAGTTGTTGTTGAAGGTCATTTGGGTATGTTTCATATTTTTTGTTTCTTGTTAAGTCTAAAATTATTATTATTATTATTATTATTATTTTTTTTTTTTCCAGTGTGGGAATTTTACAGAAGTGTGTTTGTTGCAGTATGTTTAGATCCACTTTGAGATTCTGTAAATGTGGTTTGATCAATAGTCCAAAAGGTTGGATATTGGTTTTTGTTCGTACAAGCTTGTAAGAGGAGTTAAGAAAACAGGAAAACTGTTTCCTTTATTGGTCTTTAGCCTTACTGTGTATTGTAGGGCTAATTTGATGTGTCTGTTTTCTAGAGAGTTAATTTGCTTCTACATACAAACTTTGTGTTGGTGATGTTCTAATTGCCCCCAGTGCCAGACGCATACCCAGATGATGTACTGTGTCCAGGAGTTGGATGTATGATTTCCTTGCTTATACATACACGATACTTCCATAATATAAGCATGAGCGTATTAGCGTCTTGTAGAGATTTAAAAGCACTGAACTCTTTGCACCCCATTTTTTTTTTTTTTTTTTTTTTTGCTAAAATATATATTTTTTAAAATCATGACTTTGATACATTTATCTTTTAAAATCTTTATGTGAGGAAAAAACTCAATTTATTATCAAGGATTAATTGAGCGATGTGCAATCAAATTGTTTGTCTACAATCTTGTTGTAGCGAATAACTCACTCAAACTAAAATAATAATCGCCAATGGAAAATAAGTGTGTAAATCGTCACTGGTCTCACGATTCAATTAGATTATCATGTCAACAACCATATCAGAAGGCTATAATAGATTATGCTCTATTACTGCATCGATGCAGAATCGTCCACGTCCGCATCACAATGCAACAATTAATTTCAATACCCAATCAGACATAACATTACAACCAGGTGAGGTGAATAACACTGATTATCTCTTCATCATGACTCCTGTTAGTGGGTTGGATATTAGGCAACAAGCGAACATTTGGTCCTCAAAGTTGATGTGCAAAGCATAAGGATTTGAGCGAGTTTGACAAGGGTCAAATTGTGATGGCTAGTCGACTGGGTCAGAGCATCTCCAAAACTGCAGCTCTTGTGGGGTGTTCCCGGTCTGCAGTGGTCAGTATCTATCAAAAGTGTTCCAAGGAAGGAACAGTGGTGAACCGGCGGCAGGGTCATGGGCAAGCCAAGGCTCATTGATGCACGTAGGGAGTGAAGGCTGGCCCGTGTGGTCCGATCAAACAGACGAGCTAATGGAGCTCAAATTGCTCAAGCAGTTAATGCTGATTCTGATAGAAAAGTGTCAGAATACACAGTGCATCGCAGTTTGTTGTGTATGGGGCGGCATAGTCGCAGACCAGTCAGGGTGCCCATGCTGACCCCTGTCAAGAGAGATTCAAGAGTTTTATTTGTCACATACACAGTTATATACAGAATATACAACCGGCAGTGAAATGTAAACAGGTCCGCTCCATGGACAGTGCAAATTCACAGTTAAAAACACAAGGAAGAAATTATAATAGAAATAATACTTTTTTTATCCTATCTATCTCTATCTATCTATCTATCTATCTATATATCTATATATATCTATATATATATATATATATATATATGTCTATATCTGTAGAATTATAAATAATCAAGTCAAGAGAAAAAAAAGGTAACAAATAAGGATAAAGTGGAATAAAATAATTGAAGTAGACTTTGCAGTGAGTAGACTGTAGACTTATAAATATGTGGTTAACAAATGTATAAGAGTATAATGTGCAAACAGGTTTATAACAGGTTGTTACACAGTAACAACGAGAACAGAACAGAAAGTGCAGTGCAATGACAGTGTATCGATGTTTATCCTGAAGTGAAGTCACGTGGACGTTAAGTTCAGGAGTCTGATGGCCTGGGGAAGAAGCTCCTCCTGAGTCTCTCAGTTTTGGCCATCAGGCTTCGGAAGCGCTTACCAGATGGCAGCAGCGTGAAATGAGGGTTTGCAGGGTGATTAGAGTCCTTGATGATCTTGGTAGCTCTACCTTTGCAGCGCTTGGTGTAGACGTCCTGCAGAGACGGGAGAGCTGACCCTGAGATACGCTTGGATAAGCGCACTACTCTTTGCAGGGCTTTGCGGTCATGACTGGTGCTGTTCCCATACCACGCTGTGATGCACTGAGTTAAAACACTTTCTATCGCCCCTAAATAGAAAGTTTTCAGGATAGCTGGTGAAACCCTGAATTTCCTCAGCTGGCGCAGGTGGTACAGTCTTTGCCTGGCTTTTTTCACCTGTGTCTGAATGTGAGCAGTCCAGGTCAGGTCCTCGGAGATGTTTACTCCCAGGTACTTGAAGCTGCTCACTCTCTCTACTGGTTGACCCGCTGATCATGAGGGGGGAGTATGTCCACCACCCAAATTGCCAACAGTGGACATGTGAGCATCAGAACTGTTTTCTGTGAGCATTGTTGCAGACCATGTACAACCTTTCATGGAAATGGTATTCCCTGTTGGCTGTGGCTCTTTCAGCAGGACAATGTGCCCAGCCACAAAGCAAAAATGGTTCAGGAATGGTTTGAGGAGCACAACAACGAGTTTGAGGTTTTGACTTGGCCTCCAAATTCCCCAAAACTCAATCCAATCGAGCATCTGTGGGATGTGCTGAACAAACATGCCCGATCCATGGAGGCCCCACCAAGGATCTGCTGCTAACATCTTGGTGCCAGATACCATAGCATACCTTCAGGAGTCCATGCCTCGATGGGTCAGAGCTGTTTTGGCAGTAAAAGGGGGACCAACACAACATTAGGAAGGTGGTCATAATGTTATCCCTGATCGGCGTATATGATCCAAACCAGGACAATTCAAATGAAAGAGAGTTAATGTTGCTGTAAAGTCCATGGTGAATGCAGAGATTCCGGGTAGCACACAAAACAAACACAGTCTAGGAAATATGAAATGTACAGCCTACAATGAGCATTAATAACACACTGTTCCTCAATTAAAGACCAGAAGAAGGTGTAAAATTTGAGCATTAACTAAAACTCCCCCTTTTTTTAAAAGTATGAGTGAGCCACCAAGTTGAGCTACCGCTTACATCACTAGTTCTTGCTTATATGGGCGTTCTAATGCCCTAACCTGAGGCCTTCGTCCTTGGTGACCAGGAAGATAATTGCAAAATAACTATAATCAGCCAGTAACAGTGAAAACACACTGGAACTGTTACAACCTTTAAGTTAGGTTTAAGGTTAGGGATGGATAATTATTTTCATGGAATGTTGTTCCAGGACCAACAAAGGCTATTGAACCAGGAACAGGTAGTGCACTAAATCACTTGGTCAAACAGTGCTTTGTGCTAGCATGTCATGTCATGCCAACCAGCTCATACTGTCATGAAAACAGAAATACCACACCATTTGAAAGTGGAGTAACATGAATTTGAATGAAACGGTCTTTTCTTCAAAGCATATATAAGCAAATCTACAACCGACCGCCGGTAGCGAGCACATTCCCTGAATGACTAAAGAAAACGACTCTACTTAGCAGCTCAGGAAGAGGAAAATCTACCTGCCAGCCATCTTATAATGAAATGTGTGTTATTTACAGATAACATGCCAAGGCTGTAATTCCGAGAAAGCAGAGAGAATAAAAGAGTGCAAGATAGACGAGGCAGAGCGCTGTCAATCAAAAGAGGGGCGACCGGGGTTTCATGACCAGCCAATGATTTGTGTCCGCCTGGAGTGGCAGGCGGCCAGATCAATCTAGGCCACACATAGGCAGTAATATGAAGACAGATTGGCTTAATTCTGTACTGCAGCATCTGAGAGAAATAGAGTCTGGGGACTCTTTAGTGCTGGAGCCAGACAGAGCGAAGGAGGAGAAGGAAGGAGACAGAAAGGAGGCAGGGTCAGAAGAATGTTTTACGAAGGGAAAGATGTAAATGTGAAACCCAAGAGGATGGGGAAGACTTGGAAGTTTGGACAGAGATGGCTCCTTATGTTCTAGGGAAAAATCAGTAGGGTCAGCTAGTCGATTAGTCATCCAACACCTGACTAGTTCATCTCAAGGACGTCTATAATACATTAAAGGAACAGTTCACCCCAAAATTTAAATTCTGTCATTTACTCACCCTCATGTCCTTCCAAACTCATAAGACTTTTGTTCATCTTCAAACGAATCCTGAGAGATTTCTGTCCTTCTATTGAAAGCCCAAGCAACCAAAACTTTGACTCTTTAAAATGTTTGTAAAGACATCGTAAAAGCACATTAAATACGGTAGATAAATGCATTTTTTGTCGTGTGATGGCTCAGAACACTTGTATTCATATGATATTCATATGAATTACTTTCATGAGGCAAATATATGATGGAATGGACTTTCAGTAAAGGTACAGAAATCTCTAAGGTTTCATTAAAGATATCTGATATATATTTGTGTTTCAAAGATGAACAGAAGTTTTATGGTCAAAGAGGAACAAAAGTCTTATTTTTGGGTGAACTAACTCTTTAAAGGAACCTGTTCTGCCCCTTTTTACAAGATGTAATATAAGTCTCCAGAATGTGTCTGGGAAGTTTCAGCTCAAAATACCTAACAGGTCATTTATTATACCATGCTGTAAATGCCCATTTTAAGTGGAAGGAAAAACAGGCTGTTTTCATGCATGTATCTTTAAATGCAAATGAGCTGCTGCTCCACATCCCACTTTCCAGAAGAGGGCGGAGCCTACAAAAATCTGGATTTCACACAGTGCGTCCCATGAGTATTAAACTTCTCTTTCACGTTATTCCACTTAAACTGTCAAATACACACAAGGTTATGTCAGAAACACACACAGTTCACATAAAGACAGTCGGTTATGTCTGTGAACATAAACAGCAGGGAAAGAAATCACATGTGTGTATTAGATCTGTGTATTAAAGTGACACCAGCGTAATATACAGTACCAGCTGCTATACATGTTGTTAATATGAATCAAAAGAAAAACAAAATCACTCTCTGCTCTTGACTGAATAACTTTAGTAGCTTTAACAAGAATACATATTCGCACAGGATTAGTATTATCTGGGGACCTCGTGTGATTTAGAAATCAACTGCCCCACATCTGAATTTCATGTGGCGCATTCGTACGGGATAAGCGAAGCCTGTGGTTTTACTCTAATTTACTGACTAATCTCCTGGATATGGCATCAAGGCTTTGTTTACTATTTTGGATAGGCTAATCGCATGGAAATGTCGTTATAGGTCTAGCTGTATGAAATATCAAACAGAAGAATGTTCCTTACCGCCTGCTGCTATACATGTCATCCATCTCCATCTAATCATGATTTTTGTTTTCACTCTTCTGATGGTTTTCAACTTAATCTTTCTGCAAACTATACACCATAAAACTATATAGCGATATGACCCAGCACCCAAAATACTATCAAAACACTCCAGCACAGCCTCCATTCTCTGCAAAAGATGGATAAAAAGGTGCACAGGAAACAAAAACCTTGAAAAAAAATGATATACAACCCCGCCAAATCACAGAGACGGCGATTCGCACGGGACTAATATTCTAATATTAATCACATGACCTCTGTGCTCTATAAAATTTTACTTTACAAATTACAGACATGGCCGATTCGCACGGGATTAAGATAACAGACAACCTCAGCAATTATTACAAATGACTAGTGGTCAATCCTGTGCAAATAGGACTTTACTTTAATGCTGATGTTAAATGCTCTGGTGAGGAGATAAACATGGTGGACTGTGTACAGCTCAGGAACTTATGCTAATAGGGCAGAGTCCATCAGCAGTTGTGGGCGGGGCCTAAACGTGTGACATCACAAAAGCCACAATCTGCAAACGGCTTGTTCTGAGACACTGCTTATGATTTATGGGGATTAAAAAAGAGGAGTGGGTGGATTTTTACCATTATAGGGTGGTTGTGTTCGAACACTGCCAATACACATTTATTAACACCATATATTTACTATATATTAGGTCCCCTTTAAGACAGGTATCCTCAACTGCAGAAACCCCCAACAATTCGGTTCTAGACACTGAAGTCTTTTAGCCAATAAGAAAATTTACAAAATTATGTCATGGCAAAGCTAATTGGCTGAAGGCAGCATTTTTTGTTTGTTTGTGATGTAACTTAATACTCTTTTGATACTCTTTCAGTGGTGTATTAAAGAGGAAATATGAAGAAGCAAATCTTGGACATGGTTTCAGCGTGCTGACAGCAAGCTGAACGTTCAGTTCGCCAACAGTCTCCCAGTGCTGTCAGCACAGTAAAACCCTTTTAGAAGTTGCATCTCTAAATTCATTCACTTTAAAGCACAGCTGCTACAGCAATAAACGCACCGCTTTTGTAACAGATCCACCATCTTCAACAATAAATGTCAGGACACTAACTGTTAGACTTTAAAACGCCTGCTGTCAGCAAATGTTCCTATTATTATGCATAATCTGAAAGTCTTCATATTTTTAGGATTATGATATCTTTTTGCAATAAAAAATAAATATTTAGCTTGTATATTTAGGATAAAGACATTGGTAACACTTTATTTTAGGGTCCAGTTCTCGCAATTAACTAATTGCTTATTATCATGCATATTACTGTTTATTAGTACTTATAAAGCATATATTAATGTCTTATTCTGCATGACCATATTCTACATCCCTTAAGCCGACCCAATACCTAAATTTAACAACTACCTACTTACTTACTAAGCAGTAAATTAGGAGTTTATTGAGGCAAAAATCATAGTAAATAGTGAATATGTTCCTCATACTAAAGTGTTACATGACATTACAGTCAATTTTGTCAATTTATTTAAAAATAAATGACAACTTCTTTCCTGAATTAAAATAAATTTAGTTATTTTGGGGGTATAAAAGTGTGATATTAATGTCCTGATAACATAACGAGGAAAAGGTTTAATTACAAGTATGAAATGAAAAGAAAATATTAAGTAGTTTGGCAAAACTCTTAGAAGTCATGTGGTGCAACCACAACATGCAGTAATACATAGCATTTGTTTTTAATAAAACAGGAAATGTAGACCCACATGACTGTGTGCCAAGGTAAATAAGTATTTTTATAACTTGACAAAGTTAGTTAAGGTTGTAAAGTGTCATGTGATTTGACTTCCCAAAACCAAAATATATAAATATAGTATATGCATGCTGTTTTTTTTTTTTGTTGTTTTTTTTTTTTTAATACAAGAATGTGAGCCATGTGTGTACACCCTCTAAAGGGCTTTTCACACTTAAAATAGTTAACCCTGGGTCATTCTAAACCCCGGGTAAACTGAATCCTGGGTTATCTTGCGTCACATTTCACACTAGACATAATTTAAATTTATCCCGGGTATTTATAAGATGTTTCACATCGTACATTCCGAAACCCTGGGTTAACGTTCTTATTTGCATATTTGCGGTGTCAGTGTCATTAATTGGATAAACGCAGCACATGACCTGTTTACATAAAAGCTCTTGCATTGCGCATCCTCGTATTACTGTCTGTACTATTGAGTTAATACTGAATGGACTATAAAAGTAAGAGTGAAACAGTCTCTTCTTCACTCAAATTATCACGTTTTCTGCATTTGACATTTTTCCTCTTTAAACACAGAATTTACTGTTTATATACAATGTTTCCATGACTGTCCGAAGAACACAAATATGAGGACGCAATGTCTGTTGCTAAGCATTTAACTGTAACATTCTAACACTGCATCGTTTTACAATGTGGGGTTAACACTGCAAAAGCGGTGCTAACCCTGCTCCGGAGCAAGGTTTCATAACCCTGGGTAAAAAGCGGTGCTAACCCCAATTACAAATTACAAGTGTGAAACATTCCTTTACCCAGGGTTAAAAGCGGTGCATAGAACGACAATAACTCAGGGTAAAGTGCAGTGTAAAAGCCCTTAAGAAACACATCTGATCAAGGTCTGGTGGACCCTAATTAACAAGACTTCCTTAAAACGGTCTAATTGACTGCTTCATTGACTAACCCACTGCCTAGTCCATTTTGAAAATGTTGTTTTGCACATCCCTATTTTGTTCATGGAAATAAGTAGTAGATTACTTCAAAAACACCTTAGGAACATTGTCTGACATTGCAGGCCACTTTCCCTGGGCTCGGGTCGGTCTACTTGCCATTGATTAGCAATAAAGCACCGCTACAGCGCTGACAAAAGCACCATAAAATACTGCCAACTCCATTGCCTTTAATTTCCCCTACCATAACAATAAAGAAGATTGATTCTTCCATTCCAGAACTCCGTTTGAGCAATTAAGAGAACAAATACTACTGTAAGGCTTTTTCATTCCCCGCCTCTCGACTTTTAGCGATAGGACTAGAAGGACAAAAATAGACAGCGTTGTTTGGGCCACAACTCAGTGGTCGTGACAAAGAACTACCTATAGTGCTATCTATCCATCCAAATGGAAGGGAAGGAGGGGGGTGGAGGAGAAATAGGGAAAGGGAGAGAGTACGGGAGCAAAAGACGAGAGGCCCGCGGCACTGTCTAGAGGAGAGTTATCCGCAGACCAATGGCCAAATTGATTCCGTCGAGCACTGTTCATCAGGCGCACAGTAGCACTAGGAAATATTCCCTCCTCCATCCGTCCTCTCCTATTAGCGTGGTGGACGAGTATTTTTTCTCTGGAAAGAGCTAATGGAAACATGCAGTAAATCACCACTTAAAGATGCATAGAAATGTACAGCTTCAGCTATAATAAAATTAAATAAATATACAGGGCTCGACAATAAGGACTGCCCGATGGCCCGGGTCCAGCATGAAAGACACTCGGGCTAGTTGACAGAACTGTCACCTGCCTGCTCAGGCCACTGCCGCATCTTCTTTGATAATTTGCGCATTTGTAAGCTTTGCCTATTTAAATATTCAAGCGCACAAAGACAAGGAAGTGCCCACGTCTCACATTTTGGTTCTCGCACGGCGCAGAAACCGTAGCTTAAGCGCACCCACGTGTCTCACAGCGTACAAATATTCACACAAAATTAATGTCAAAATGTCCGTCTTGTCGAGTATCATCGTAAACAGTCAGTTATGTCTTTTAAATGAATGTAAACATGAAATATGCCAGTCACCACCAGCGTTTTTGTCCTTTTCACAAGTTTCATGACCCACAGAATATCTTGTATGAATATCAACATGCAATATATCAAAAGAAACAGACCCTCTGCTTTATTCTATCTTAATGCTTTATTTTTTTATCAACACTTGAATGTGGGTATGTTTCATGAAAAAAAGCTGAGAAAATCGTGTTCTTGTCAAAGACTAACTTACATCCGGATCGGATTCAGAACGATGATCAAAACACAGATGGAGTAACTGTCCTACAGCTCGTCCTGGGGTGGTATTTCATACAATAACAGCTGTCAATAAGTTTTGATTTAGATGCTGTTTATTGCGGATGACCGCGTTATTTTTCAAATGCATCTGCTTCTATGAAATCACTCGTTCTCTGCTGCTTCTTCTCTTGTGTTTTGATTTGGAGATTCTGTACTCGTGCAGGAGATGCGTAATAGTGCCCCCTACGATATGTGAAACGGGAAATCTCGACAATTGAAGCAGTTTCTCCTTTTATACAGTCTATGGTTCTCATAAAAGACAAGATAACAAAAGACAGAAAAAAAAAAAACTCACTCACTGCTCTTGACTGAATAACTTTAATATGGGTTAATCTATAGTTATACAGTGAAGACTATGAAGTGATTTTGATTACTATTTCTGTACCTGAAAATCTAGTTCAGACCTACATGAAAAAACAGAAAAGAACTGTTTTTTTTTTTGTTTGTTTTTTGTGGTGGGGCCAGTAAAAATTTTGGCAGGGCAAGTAACAATTTTAACCATTGGCCTGACCAGGCCAGTATAAAAAATCCTTAGCGTTGAGCCCTGTATATAGGGAAAAGTCTTTGGGTAACAATTGATCATTTAATTGCAAATGACACTTTTGCAATTAGTCAATCATAATTATTGTTATCTGGGTGTCACACCAAGGACGTTTAATATGTAGTTCAGTCATGAAACTCTTGAGGGCGCAGGTTGATAGGTTCTTTTACATGCAGTCTGCAAGCTGCAATCACATCGGCGCAAACTGATTAGCCTCTGCTGATCCTGCAGCCAATGAGATTGCTTGCTCAACATTGAAATAGTCTGGTTTGCTGTAGGCTAGCCCTCTGAAATCCTCCACCTCCACCAGCTCCACCTGTTTAGATCTGCTATGGGATTTATGTGTCTATTAATGCAGCAGCAGATGTTGAGTTACTCTGTGTGTTAGAATATTGTGTCACTCCATGTGTTACTAAGTTACTTTTTATGGAAAGTAATGTATTGCGTTACGCTTTCTCACCTGGACTGGGCTTGCTTGTTTAATAACAAAAAAAAGTTATATTTTTGGCAAAATATATAGACACTTTCACACAAGTGAAATTAATAAGTCTCAGGCTGAAGGAAATGCAAATTCAAGGTTGTACAGTAGAGGGCAACACTCAAAAAAAAACATTCAGCTGTTCTGACATTCAGGATTGCAGAAGAATAGGACGCAGGAGAAGAACATTCAACTCTTACTTCAGCACTAAAAACCAAAAAAGAAACAAAAATGTGATGTTTAACTAGTTATTTTCGCTTATTCGTATGGCTGAACTGGTCAAAGGTCAGCAGTAAAGACATTGCTTGATAAAGTGAGATTATTTGTGTTATATGACATTATTATTGCAGGTTTGCGTAATATTCTGAGCTTGCATATCTCTCAACATATGAACAGGAGAGATGTCAGTCTATAAATGGGAAAAAAGTAACTTGTGTTAATTATTTGAAAAAAATCTGATATTTTGTTGTAAATTTTAAAAGTAAAATGTTACTTTACTGTTTACTTAAAAAGTAATCCGATTACTTGTAATGCGTTATCCCCAACACTGAGCAGCAGCGTATCTGTGTATCTATTAGCAGTAGGGGTGTAACGGTACATGTATTTCGGTACAGGGCTTTCGGTTCGGTGCACGGTTCTGAATGCAATCTTTAACAGTTAACAGTCGGCTTGTTTTAAGCATGGAACACACTTCAATCCAAGTTCCCACACAAACATATTAAGTATTCTGTCCATTTTATCATGAGATTCAAGCAATAAATGCCGCTTTGACGCTCTTTAATGTGACGTGACTGATCAATGTATAGGCGCGTCAGTTCAAGCGGCGGCTAATAAAATTAGATTTAGAAGTTAATGCAAAAACTGCCTTATGTGAAGCTTATGAGTGTTGATTATTGTATCTAAAAATAAATAGCAACTGAATTTAGGCTAATAGTTTGAGCTCTGTTGTTAACCTTTAATATTAGCCTATACAAATGTGCAAGTAAGTATAGTTTTATAGTATAGTTATAGTTATAGTATAGTTTGCAGCATTATCTTTAAGAAACTTTTAGTCATAATGGAATTTATTTAAGGACAGACACAATTTTTTCAGTAAACCACTGATAAATAAAAATAAATAAAAAGCAATTTTGTAAAACTGCTGCACCGAACCCATACCACACCGTGACTTCAAAACCGAGGTACGTACCGAACCGTCAGTTTTGTGTACCTTTTCACCCCTAATTAGCAGTAGCAAATCCATGCTAACATAATCCGCCAACATTAAATACACTCACCTAAAGGATTATTAGGAACACCATACTAATACTGTTTGACCCCTTTTCGCCTTCAGAACTGCCTTAATTCTACGTGGCATTGATTCAACAAGGTGCTGAAAGCATTCTTTAGAAATGTTGGCCCATATTGATAGGATAGCATCTTGCAGTTGATGGAGATTTGTGGGATGCACATCCAGGGCACGAAGCTCCCGTTCCACCACATCCCAAAGATGCTCTATTGGGTTGAGATCTGGTGACCGTGTAGGCCATTTTAGTACAGTGAACTCATTGTCATGTTCAAGAAACCAATTTGAAATGAGTCGAGCTTTGTGACATGGTGCATTATCCTGCTGGAAGGAGCCATCAGAGAATGGGTACATGGTGGTCATAAAGGGATGGGCATGGTCAGAAACAATGCTCAGGTAGGCCGTGGCATTTAAACGATGCCCAATTGGCACTAAGGGGCCTAAAGTGTGCCAAGAAAACATCCCCCACACCATTACACCACCACCACCAGCCTGCACAGTGGTAACAAGGCATGATGGATCCATGTTCTCATTCTGTTTACGCCAAATTCTGACTCTACCATCTGAATGTCTCAACAGAAATCGAGACTCATCAGACCAGGCAACATTTTTCCAGTCTTCAACTGTCCAATTTTGGTGAGCTTGTGCAAATTGTAGCCTCTTTTTCCTATTTGTAGTGGAGATGAGTGGTACCCGGTGGGGTCTTCTGCTGCTGTAGCCCATCCGCCTCAAGGTTGTGTGTGTTGTAGCTTCACAAATACTTTGCTGCATGCCTCGGTTGTAACAAGTGGTTATTTCAGTCAAAGTTGCTCTTCTATCAGCTTGAATCAGTCGGCCCATTCTCCTCTGACCTCTAGCATCAACAAGGCATTTTCGCCCACAGGACTGCCGCATACTGGATGTTTTTCCCTTTTCACACCATTCTTTGTAAACCCTAGAAATGGTTGTGCGTGAAAATCCCAGTAACTGAGCAGATTGTGAAATACTCAGACCGGCCCGTCTGGCACCAACAACCATGCCACGCTCAGAACTGTTTAAAATCACCTTTCTTTCCCATTCTGACATTCAGTTTGGAGTTCAGGAGATTGTCTTGACCAGGGCCACACCCCTAAATGCATTGAAGCAACAGCATTTAGGGGTGTGTTTTGATCAGGAGATTCATTACTCTTTCAGAAGATGTGTAATAGCACCCCTTACTGTGAAAACACGGAAAGCTGGAAATTTTCATCAGTGGCGGGGAAAGAGTTAAAATGGGGTCCAAAGAAGAGGTTTTTAAATTGGGGACAATGGTGCTTCATTTCAGAAATAAAGAAAAAAGAAAAACAAAATAAATATTTTAAAAGAATCTCTGAATATTTTTATTTTTTTTCCACAGGCCCCAGCTTGAAAATGGTTCAGATTTAGTACCATGTGAGAGACCTGCATGGTGAAACGTGGGTGAAATCAAACTAGGGTTTGTACCAAGCCAATGGAGCAAGTGTGAAAAAAGCCTCAAAGTCTAAAATGATGTCACAGGCCATTCGGCTGAGATCTGTGTCCCTGGCTGGTCCCTCAAATCACATTATGAACATCCCTGATTCGCCTTGACATCTACTGACATCATCTCTGCGAAGATAAATTCATATACTGCTGTTGGAGGCAATAAACTGACAGGCGGACCAAATGGTGTTGATGATTTTGGACACAAGCGTGACTGTCTGTCTGTCATGGCCCATCACTGAGGCACAGGTTGAGCAGAAAGGCACATCATTAACAATGGTAATTAAGTCGTGAGACTCGACCTGTGCCTGTGGCACCGGGGCCAGCACACCTGAGGGGCCACAGACAGACCCTGACTTCAGCCCACCAGCCACTTATAAACCAGCTGATAGACGCAAAACGATAAAGCACTTAAAATACAAAGAATGAGGTAGCGTAAAAAAGTAAAAGCTAGGATGGAATTGAAAATGCTAGATTTAGTTCAAGAGCTCTACATGAAAAATGTATTGTTTATTTAGCATTAAGCTGCAGTCTCTTTAAAGTAAGTGTTCTGTTTGCCTGAATCCAAGAGGTAAAAGCACAGCACAAGTGCTCTTATAAACAGCCAGCCTACTGAAATATAAACCAAAAAAAAAATATCAAAAAAGTCTCATAACATTTGAGGCACTTTCTTCAGTCTGTCTGTCTATCTTTTACATTATCTATATAAATACTACACTGCAAAAATGCTTTTCTTACTTAGTATTTTTGTCTTGTTTCCAGTCCAAAAATCTAAAAAATCTAAAAATCAAGATGCATTTACTAGATGAACTATTATTTATTTTTTCCCAGAAAACAAGACATATCTTATGGCATTTTATGGCATAAATATGTTACATAAAATATAAGGAAAAATATGTTCTTAGGTGTATTTATATATCCTGTTTTATAAGTATTTCCATACAGTTCATGTATTAATGATGAAGTATGTTTCATTTGATTATTCGATTGTATATAATACATTTTTGTATTGTGCTATATATGCGATCCCATTATTGTGAGAATCTTTTCTCTAGTTTTTCCCATTTTGTGATTTTTCCAGTAAGAAATTTTTTCACCTGAGTCCTTCACGTCAGGCCTGGGGCTGCTGCCGCCGCCATCTCGCATTTGCATGAGTCTGTGTAACCAATTCCAATTTCAGGCAGAATTTGTTTTCCAGACCCGATCCTCAAGTTTTAATTATAAAGTGAGGCATTCAGAGAAGGAGCCCAGCGTGTTTCGGGTGGCTATTCACACACCGGCACAACTGAACCATGAAATTATTCGTAGGTCTAATCATTGACTAAACAATAAAACATTAATTCAGGGAAAATGGATCAAAGTGAGGTGTTCACGAATGGGATTGGGGTCCTAAGAGCGAGAGAAGGAAAACACATTATTATCTAAAACAGCAGCAAGACCATCTCATATATATATATATATATATATATATATATATATATATATATATATATATATATATATATATATATATATATATATATATATATATATATATATATATATATATATATATACATACAAATTTGAAGTATTTTAGAGATACTGCACAAGAATGAAAGTAGAGCTTGGTAGAAAAATTAAGATTGCATACTTTGCAATGCAGTTTACTTAAAATAAGCGGTATATATGCAAGAGTTTAGAGGATAGTTCACAGAAAATTCTGTCATCATTTAATCACCCTCATGTTTTTCCAAACATGACTTCTGCAGGAACATAAAAAATAGAAATGACAGATGCACAGAAACAAAAATTCTGGGCTAAAACCGAAAATTCAGGATGCGCTTGGCCGAAAACTGAAATCAAAAATAAATAATAAATTAACTGATCAAACTTATTTAATAAATCAACACTCAAATAGCTAAAATGTTCAGTCCAATTCTCACTATTAACTAGTTGCTTATTATCATGCATATTACTATGATATTGTCTGTTTATTTTACTTAAAAAGCACATATTAATGCCTTATTAATGTCACATATTAATGCCTACATCCTTTAATCCTACCCAATACCTAAACCTAAACTAAACTATTAATAAGCAGTAATTAGGAGTTTATTGAGGCAAAAGTCATAGTTAATAGTTAGTTAATAGTGAGAACTGGACCCTAAACTAAAGTGTGATCCAACTTTTTAATAACTTATATTGCCAAAAGTATTGAGACACGCCTCCAAATCATTGAGTTCAGGTGTTCAATCACTTCCATAGCCACAGGTGTATAAATCAAGCACTAGGCATGCAGACGCTTCTACACACATTTGTGAAAGAATGGGTCGCTCTCAGGAGCTCAGTGAACTCAAGTGTGGTACCGTGATAGGTTGCCACCTGTGCAATAAGTCCATTTGTGAAATTTCCTCACTATTAAATATTCCACGCTCAACTGTTACTGGTATTATAACAAAGTGGAAGCAATTGGGAACAACAGCAACTCAGCCACAAAGTGACAGCCACGTAAAATCACAGAGTGGGGTCAGTGCATGCTGAGGGTCACAGTGTGACTTTCTGCAGAGTCAATAGCTACAGACCTCCAAACTTCAAGTGGCCTTCAGATGAGCTCAAGAAAAGTGTGTAGAGAGCTTCATGGAATGGGTTTCCATGGCCGAGCAGCTCATCCAAGCCTTACATCACCAAGTGCAATGCAAAGCGTGGGATGCAGTGGTGTAAAGCACGCCGGCACTGGACAGTGGAGACGTGTTCTCTGGAGTGACCAATCACGCCTCTGTCTGGCAATCCGATGGACGAGTCTGGGTTTGGCGGTTGCCACAAGGCCGTAACCATGTCTTGAACATTGGGGGGGCATTTTTAATTTTTATGAAGCATAAAAAAAAACAGAACAGTGAACGAAATGCTAGGTCTAATTCTAGTTGGAGAATAATCATTTTGGGACTATTTGCTAATTATATTTGCATTAACTTGTGTCAAATATATCATTAGTCTCGAGATTCTTCCTGTTAGTGAATAAATACATAGATCCGCTGTTAACAATTGAAGTCCTTGGTGGTCTGGTGGTAGAATCTTTGTAAACCGTGTCGAAGGTTTCAGGTTCGAATCAGCCCTCATATAGTATTTTTCTTCATTAAAATCAAATATGTTCAATGATTGTATATTAAGAGCATGGACATGTTTGTGTGCATTTTGTTTTGTGATTTCACAGGATAGAGTCTCTCTCTCGCTTAACGGCATTAAGCGATAGACTGACGTGCTCATCTGTGTGTGAAGACGCAACGAGCCAAAAGAGAATGTAAACCCCGCCTACTTTAATTTGATTGGTCATCTCAATCATTTTGACATTGATGAGCTGAAGACCTGAGGCAGACCAGACTAAAAAAAATTCACTTTTAAACCTTTTAGTCATCCTAACATACAGAGCGCTGCGTAATTGAGTGCAGGAGAGCAGTGCAAGAATTTCAAATATAGGGGGGGACTTGTCCCCCTCAGTGTCTTTGGTGGTTACGGCCCTGGGTTGCCAGGAGAACGGTGCTTGCCTGACTGCATTGTGCCAAGTGTAAAGTTTGGTGGAGGGGGGATTATGTTGTGGCCTTATGTTGCCCCTTAATTCCAGTGAAAGGAACTCTTAATGCTTAAGCATACCAAGACATTTTTGACATTTTCATGCTCCCAACTTTATGCGAACAGTTTGGGGATGTCCCCTTCCTGTTCCAACATGACTGCGCACCAGTGCACAAAGCAAGGTCATGGATGAGCGAGTTTGGTGTGGAGGAACTTGACTGGCACTCCTAAACCTTGTGGAAAGCCTTTCCCAGAAGAGTTAAAGCTGTTAAAGCTGCAAAGGGTGGGACAACTCCATATTAAACCCTACGGATTAAGAATGGGATGTCATTAAAGTTTTGGCAATTACATCATAAAAATTCAATTCAGTGACATACAATCTAACAATACACCTCTTCTACAATGAACATGTTTTTAAGTTCAGAATTATAATTTATTTTGACATTTTTTTGTGAGTCAAAAGGTCAGGTAATATTGTCCTGATATTATAATAAAGAAAAAAAGCCTCCACAAAAGAATGAAATTCTCTCTTATAAAGAAATATTCACAGCTCATTAATTTCTGAAAAACGTTCTGTCTCCACAGTCACAGTGGAAAACAATACGCACTGTATTTTGTTCACGCACGAGTTTAAGTTGTAACCCGAGTCTTTTTATGCTGTTATTTACCGCAGACATTCACTCACGACGCACGTATTCCATTATCCGAAAACCGCTGCAATGAATGACAGCATTCGGGACATAAACGACCTTGTAGACCCTTAAAAGTGGCCTAATGATAGACTTCAAGCTCGGGCGACAAACATATCTGCGCAAATCCACTGACCCTGTACTAGTATTGACTGACAGCAGTGCAGTCATTATCCTGTTCAATTTCACCAATAGCTGTGGAATGTGCGGGGGTAATTAGATAGCAGCACTTACACTCTGCCGTTGTGGTATCTACCCCTTTACTCACTTTCTCTAACCTATGCTATTTATTGCCACTCTTTGCTTTCAGCGTCTCCATCCATTTCTCTGATTCTCATGACAGCTCGCTTGGAGATATGAAAACCTGTGATTGACACACCAATTTCCTTTCTGCCAGCACACGCCAAAGCTACGATTTCTCAAAGTCTCTTCTTTTTCTGAGCCTCGGGTGGAACCAATAAGCGGAAATATGACTGAAAAGACATATCAGGCTTCAGATAAAGAGCTAAAAGAGCTACCGAATGTTAATATGTGATTAAAATACGCCATTTGAATTCCCTCTTGGCAGCCTGAAAAGCAGTAAATAGTCTGGCCTTAAATCTCAAATTTGTTCTCTTTAAAGGTCACCGGGTTATAAAAAGCTCTGAAATGTTGAAAGATGTAAATGGGAAATTAGTCATTTCCACATTCAGCGGAAAATGAGCCGGCTTTCTACGAAAGGAATATAAAGAGTTCTGTTCCAGAGAGAAAAAGCATACGTTTGAAAATGAAGATTGTCTATCACCCTTGGATTTTAACCTTTAACCCAAAACCTCACTTGATAATTACACTCTCTCCTGACGCCCATCAGTCCTAAACAGCATGATAGAATAAGTGTGTTCATGAAATCAGTGGATTTTCAAAGAATGGATGGATACTAATCACTGCTAATACCGCTAACAGTCCCTTAAACAACGGAGGAGTTTGTGATGGTTTTTATCAGCTGCTGACAAATGTGCAAACCTCAAAGTTGAGTATAATGCAGGGCTCAACATTAACGCTTGTCCGTGACAAGTGGATTTTTTGAAGGGTCAAGTGAAAGAGAATTTTACTTACCCGACCGGACAAGCGGATTAAAATGGCAATAACAAAAAATAACTAGGGAATCACCAAAATGCAAGAATGATTCTGCATTAATTTAGTGTAAGTGCCGATCGATAGTGGATAATAGTATCATATATAATGAACTGACGTAACAAGGTTGCTCTGTTGAGGCCCATGCAGCCTCTCGAGGAGAAATCGAAACAAATGAGCGCCGCTCACACAGAGAAACCGCGGTAAACATTCAAAATGTGAAGTTTTTATATTTATAACATATGATACAGTTAAACAACACCACACAACCAAGTGTGCTGTTTTCCTGAATACCATCACGACTGACACTGGTTTCATATGACCGTTCCATAAACAATTCATTAACATTAAGTCATTTTAGATTTACTGTTTTTGTTCTATTTCAGCAGCGGAAATAGTTCCAAACAAAGATCACAGCAGAACCGTAACGCATCTCACAGCAACAGTGTGTTACTGAATGATTCAGCGTTTGAATGAATCGGTTGAATCAAAGATTCAATGACCTATTCGTAAACGACCGCGGCTGTGTCTCATTTCATTTAATTTTCGAAGGCTGCGTCCTCCGGAGGACACATCCTGTGAAAGATGCAGTATACGTAGTGTCCTTAATCAGAATTAAACGAGACATCATTCGTAGGACACACAGGCAGGAAGTATCACGTTGCTGTGCCAACAAGTTCACAGCGTCGTTGCGCTCTCACACCAGTTATATGAATGAAAATTATTTATAACTTGAAAGTGACTATGAAATGTTTCTTGCCTTGACAGGAAAGTACTGTTCTAAACGTTTAAAAATCACTAAACACTTGTAATCCTGTTTACCACAACTCTCTATTTGAGGTAATACAGCTTTAAAAACAAAAACAAGCTTGAAACTACTTCAATTTTAAATCTTAAATTTTTAAATCTTCGCTTCCATGTATATGAAATGAGACAGCCTTGACGACGCATGCAGCCTTCGAATGCGACCTCTGGAGGACGCAGCCTTTCGAAATGAACTGAATGAATCAATTACTTTGAATAAATCGTTTGAATGAATGACTCAATGACTCACTCATTAAGACGGTCACCTGCTGCCACCTACTGGTGGTTTAGTTTCATGTTTAAACATACTTTCCAACATGTCTTATTTGTCTATTAAAAAATACAAATCTCATAACATTATTTAATGCAATTCTAATTTTTCAGTGTAAATTATTTAATTTGATTGGTAACAGCCCTATAGTGTCTTATTTTTATTTAATGCATAGATCAAATTTAACAATATAAAATGAAACCTGAAGCATAGCCTATATTTAATAAGATTGGGGGGGTTCTTTTTTTTCTTTTTTCTCCAACGCATGTTGGCCACAATTATTAGCACCCTTTTATTCAATACTTTTTCAACCTCCTTTTGCCAAGATGACCACTCTTAGAGTCTTCTCCTCTAATGCCTGATGAGTTTGGAGATCAGAGATCCGTCCTCCATACAGAATCTCTCCAGATCCTTCAGATTCCCAGCTCTTCTCTTCAGTTCCCTCATTTTCTATAGGGTTCAGGTCAGGGGACTGGGACAGTCATGGCAGAAGTTTCATTTTGTGCTCGGTGACACATTTGTGTGTTGATTTTTGATGTTTGTTTTGGGTCGTTGTCCTGATGGAAGATCCAACCACGGCCCATTATAAGATTTCTGGCAGAGGCCGTCAGGTTTACATTTTTATCTGTTGGTGTTTGCTAGAATCCATGATGCCATGAGCAAGATGTCCAGGACCTCCAGCAAAAAAAAACAGACCCACAACATTAAAGATCCAGCGGTATACTTAACTGAGGGTATGGGGTACTTTTTATCCCTGGTTACACCAAAGCCATCTCCTGTTGTAAGTTTCATCTGACCACAGAACCAGATCCCGTCTGAAGTCCCAGTCGTGTCTCAAACTGAATATGCTGGAGTTTGTTTCTGGATGAGCGAGGAGGATTTTTCTTGAAACCCTCCCGAACAACATGTGGTGATGTAGGTGCTGTTTGATAATTGTTTTAGGCTTTCTGAGCCCAAGACTCAACTAATCTCTGCAATTCTCCATCTGTGATAGTCTCAAACTCTCCTCCTCTCGTGCATTAGGACGATAGAGACACACGTCCTCTTCCAGGCAGAGTCCTAACATCTTCAGTTGATTGGACTTCTTAATTATTGCCCTGATGGTGAAACAGAGATTTTCAATGCTTTAGCTGTTTTCTTACAGCCACTTTCTGTTTTGTGAAGCTCAGCAATCTTTCGCTGCACATCAGAGCTATATTCTTTGGTTACTTATTGTGATGAATGATTAAGGGAATTTGGCCTTTGTGTTTCCTCATATTTATACTCCTGTGGAACAGGAAGTCATGGCTGGACAATGTCATGTTCCTAGTCACCCTGGTGTGCTAAAATTGTTTAAAATATTAATGGGAATATACTTCAGAAATATTTTACTCATGAAAAATTCTAAGGGTGCCAATAACTGTGTCCAACGTGTTTTGGAGAAAAACATTTATTTCATGAAGTGATTTCCCCCCACTTTTAATTCTTTTACTTCAATAAAAGGTTAGATTTTTGTGAAATTTTGGATAAACAATGCAGATTTATTTTTACAGGCTTCTTTGTTCATATTTACCAGGGGTGCCAATAATTCTGACCTCAACTGTAGATGCTTGCTTTTAAATGCAAACTGAATGTGACTAGGGGCTTCTGTGGCATAGATATGCTTAAACTGTTGCTAATTAACGCAATGATCATTTTGTGTAAAGTCCAGCCTGATTACTTGAGGCTAATTAAAGCAGTGGGACTAGTGATCGTAAACGCAACAGGCTGAATCTGTGCAATCCAAAATTATTCAAAGTATATTACTGAGCAGTGCAAACACCTGCACATCTGACACCTGGTTAATACTTATAAATAACACCATAATAACTGCCTCAAAATAAAAACTCTCAAATGCAGCTAATCTTACAGGCAAATAAGGCTTCAGACTGCCATTTTAATTGATTTCTGTGAAAATGCATTGAGAAAGAGTGTCTTCAGTTGTGGCATGGCGTGTAAGACATGGGAAATGAAATTGTCCTTTTGATTCTGTCTAAAATCGTTCAACTGCACATAATGTTGCAATTATGATTTCTGAACAAATAGAACTTTGTATTAATTTTACCAGGTCATGCAGATGTTGCCCAGAGAACTTTATGAAGAGTCCAGTGAAGTAACATCATTAAAAATTAATGAGCCACAATTTCACCAGATTCCTTAATTCACCAACTGATTAGCGCAAAATGTTTGCCTGTCAGCCAATAAGTTACTTAATGTCAAGTAACATCATTAATATTCATGAGCAAAGCAGACACCTTAGTAGGAACGGTCTTCAATGAAAAATGTGAGGTAGATTATTTGCCCATCATAGAACATTAGTTATGAAGTTTGATTAAAGTATCTTCATATTTGAATGTTCATAAACATGAATTTTCATACTAATGAGAATTATATGCTTCATATCAATTTATAATAACTTTCATTTTCATTTAACTTTCATCAACAATACATTTTATTTATTTGAACAGTTAATGCTGCACATATTTAAGTAAAAAAAGTTTACCAGCAGCAATGTATTTATGCACTTTGTCAATATTATATATAATATTAATGCCTGCTTGTACATACAAGTACAAAAAATTAAAAGTCTTCATTATCCAGTCTTCAGTGTCACATGATCCTTCAGAAATCATTCAGATATGCTCATTGGCTGCTCAAGAAACATTTCTGATTATTATCAATGTTGAAAACAGTTGTGCTGGAAACCATCAGGAATTTCTGGTTGGAGTTCAAAAGAACAGTATTTATTTAAAATAGAAATAAAACTTTAATATTATAAATGTCTTTACTGTCCATTGTGATCAATTTAGGTTTGTAAAAATCTTCAAAATGTATGAGGTTGCGAGGAGGGTGGGGTAAAACCAGCGGGGCAAAAGGCACAAAGTATTGATACAGATACTTTAGCTAAAATAACAGTAATAATAATAATAATAATAATAATAATAATAATAATAATAATAATAAAAACGATTCTGAAAGGAGATCACATAATAATTTAATATTTAATTTTTTTCAGAGCTGTAGATTTACAGTAGTAACAATAAATTATACTTCATTATATGATATGGGCGGTATACCGGTTCATACCGAATACCAGTGTTTATTTCTGTTATGATGTGAATTTTGATGATACCAAAATACCGGTATATGTCGCTTAAACAACGTTCGGAACGCGGCGCGACACTGTTTGAGAGGGGTCCCGTTTCAGTGCTGCACTAGTGAGGACACAGCTGAGATCGCATTACAGCCTATGGCTGAATCCGAAATTGCCCCATACAGGGCATTATTTGAAGGGATAGCCATTTGTAGTGGTGTCCGAAACCATAGTGGACATTACTGAGAGAACTCATTCAATTTTCAATATCTAAGGATAGTGAAAATATCCTTAGACCTTTTAAATGTTCTTCCGTGTTTCTCCCTCGTTTTGGCAGTTTGTTGTCAGAGTAATTGTGACTTTATATCACGCAATTGTGAGAAAAATTATAATTTTTTATTTAGTGGCAGAAACGGCCTTCCAAAGATATGATATGATATTAGACACCCAATTTGATACATGATATTTACGATCTGAATCTAACCATGTCGTGTTAACAAATAGAATAGTTTTTTACCTCAAATCCCATACTTTTACATATTCTTCCGTTAATGAAAAACTGTTGCTTTAATTAACTTGAACAAAACTGAAAACCATTAGCCCTTTTGGTCTCAAAATATAGACATTCATTTTATTGATTCTCATTTGCTACATACACTCACCTAAAGGATTATTAGGAACACCATACTAATACTGTGCTTGACCCCCTTTCGCCTTCAGAACTGCCTTAATTCTACGTGGCATTGATTCAACAAGGTGCTGAAAGCATTCTTTAGAAATGTTGGCCCATATTGATAGGATAGCGTCTTACAGATGATGGAGATTTGTGGGATGCACATCCAGGGCACGAAGCTCCCATTCCACCACATCCCAAAGATGCTCTATTGGGTTGAGACCTGGTGACTGTGGGGGCCATTTTAGTACAGTGAACTCATTGTCATGTTCAAGAAACCAATTTGAAATTTGAGCTTTGTGACATGGTGCATTATCCTGCTGGAAGTAGCCATCAATGGGTACATGGTGGTCATAAAGGGATGGACAAGGTCAGAAACAATGCTCAGGTAGGCCGTGGAATTTAAGGGGCCTAAAGTGTGCCAAGAAAACATCCCCCACACCATTACACCACCACCACCAGCCTGCACAGTGGTAACAAGGCATGATGGATCCATGTTCTCATTCTGTTTACGCCAAATTCTGACTCTACCATCTGAATGTCTCAACAGAAATTGAGACTCAGACCAGGCAACATTTTTCCAGTCTTCAACTGTCCAATTTTGGTGAGCTTGTGCAAATTGTAGCCTCTTTTTCCTATTTGTAGTGGAGATGAGTGGTACCTGGTGGGGTCTTCTGCTGTTGTAGGCCATCCGCCTCAAGGTTGTGTGTGTTGTGGCTTCACAAATGCTTTGCTGCATACCTCGGTTGTAACGAGTGGTTATTTCAGTCAAAGTTGCTCTTCTATCAGCTTGAATCAGTCGGCCCATTCTCCTCTGACCTCTAGCATGAACAAGGCATTTTCGCCCCCAGGACTGCCGCATACTGGATGTTTTTCCCTTTTCATACCATTCTTTGTAAACCCTAGAAATGGTTGTGTGTGAAAATCCCAGTAATTGAGCAGATTGTGAAATACTCAGACCGGCCCGTCTGGCACCAACAACCATGCCATGCTCAAAATTGCTTAAATCACCTTTCTTTCCCATTCTGACATTCAGTTTGGAGTTCAGGAGATTGTCTTGACCAGGACCACACCCCTAAATGCATTGAAGCAACTGCCATGTGATTGGTTGATTAGATAATTGCATTAATGAGAAATTGAATAGGTGTTCCTAATAATCCTTTAGGTGAGTGTAAATCTACAACACATATACATATAATATATATATATAATTATTATTATTATTATTAATAATAATAATAATTAAATATTAGATCAAATTAGCTAAATCAATTTTGTGCTGCTTTCCACGATCACGTTAAAGATCAGACAAATTTTCACATGCATCATCAAAAGTGGTTTCAAGTGGTGTCAAGTAAATTGCTGAGCAAAATTTTTTTTGCCATCTAGAGAATTTTAAGTTTTAAAGTCAGATGCGCCTTTTACCCCGGTGCGCCTTTAGCCCCTTTAGACTATTCATTTCTTTAAAAACTTCAGCTGTGCCCCTTCATTTTTGACTGTGCCTCATGAACATAAATGTTACTGTAGAGCCCTGTAATCTGATATTTGAAGACTATTCAGTGTATATGCAGTAACTGGACAAACTGCATTACCACTACAATACAGGCACATTGCCTTCCTACATATTCCAACATATACTTTCAACTCAGTGAAGTAGAAAGTTTGCATAAGATAAAAGCATGCAAATAGAGACGCATGCAGCTCGAGTCCACTGCTGTTCTGTGGCCCTCACTTCCGAAAATAGCATTCCTAATATAAACCTACTTCAACATTTAAAATTCAAATTCAGTTATGAGCACCAGCCTCAACAGATCTGCACAAAGACTCTGAAATGTAATGCAATGTATATGATTGTATGCCTGCAGCATTCGTCCATCCCTATGTTCTGCATTCAGGATCCTTTAAAATCACTTTTCATCTTTCATACACACAGTGCTGACAGCAAGAAAAAATGCTGCGTCAAAGGAACTTTCCACTTTGGACATGGAGAAAAAGAGGTAAGACGAATGTGGATACATATTAAAGCAAATTATTCTTTGCCCACAGTCAGTCTGGAGGCAGGAAAGACACTTAACTGCAAAAATCAATAGCAATTTATTCTCTCCTTGGACTCCAAACACAGCGAGTAAATAATCCTGTCCCTTTGCACTGCCGTCCCGAGAGAGGACCAACACGGTGATCTCGCTCTCTCTTTTACTCCATTCGCTCCTCCTTGACATTACCTCTCTCTCTCTCTCTCTCTGACTGAGTTTATAAGCAGACCTTCCTGACCCTCTGATCACTTCCACTTTGGGCAGATATCCACTGTCAATCTGTCTCTATCCGTCTCCACCAGAGGACAGCACAGGAAAAACATTAGCACTGAACCCAATATACAAACCCCTTGTTTTGGATTCCACCCACATCTGATGGACCACCCTGATCCGACCTTTACTTTACCTATTTTTCTGTTCAGGGTCTATAGTGGGGTTGATTTTCCCCTGATAAAATCTGCTTCGGTGAAAGGAACTACAAACCTCGAATGGCTTTTACAACAAAATATGATTGTTATGAGAAGTGCACACAGTATTATCGCAACTTAAAAAAGCAGCTAGCAATATTTTTTGGAATATTGCACATTACATGTCTCTATTACCGGACAGATATCACTGAAATGGGTGTCCTCAAAACAGCCCTAGACTGTAAACAGCAAAGAAGAGTCAGGGAGAAGCTACTGTTTTTTTAGTGTTTTTTTTAGTCATTCAAAATTAATAAGTGGCCTCAAATCCCATCCCCAATTTTCAAAACACTAAAAGCCATAAAAAAGTAATGATTATATTCAGGGCTTGACATTAACACCCGCCATTTGCAGGTGGGTTTCAGCTGTGGCGTGTAAAGGCTGATTTATACTTCTTCGTCGGACCTGCGCCGTAGCCTCTACGCCGCGGGCTACACGTCGATTTTCATTTATACTTCTGCGTGCTTGTCCGCGTTGACGTGCAGTTACACATGCAGAGGGAGCATGATACTCCTGAGGGAGGGGTTCTGGCAGACCAATCACAGCACTTGCGGTCCGTGTAGAATCAACGCAATGTTAAATTTTTGGAGAGGTGCGCGTCAGGGTACGCCGTAGGCTACGTGTGCAACACACAGCCTAAAACGTAGCTACAGCGTACACTCGACACAGAAGTATAAATTGGGCTTAACACAGTCACTCCCACTAGCCACTTTGGCGGGTTGAATTTTATTGTAGTCTTCTCAAAAATAACATCTTTATTCAATAGGGGTGTAACGATGCACCTGTGCCACGATTCGGTTCATATCACGGTTTTGGAGCCATGGTTCGGTTCGGTTCAGTTCTGGTTGCAGTGGAGGCAGGGTTCATGGCAGGGCACCAGTAATAATAACACTAGATTCACTTTTAACTTAATAACAACAACAACAACAATAATAATTTAACTTATTAACTTTATCTTTATTAACTTTATACAATTTCTTCATGTTTTCTTTAGAGCAGTTAGCATACCGGAGTAAACTAAAATTAAATAAATGCCTCCACTGTAGACTTAAGTCAGAAATAATCTACTAATTTTACCATTTACCATAATGTTAAAAAAACAAGCACATTTCTTTCCTAAAAATTGATGACACACAAGTAATATCTAGGGCTGTGCCGGTGAACGTGACAACCGCACCACCACTGTGGCTGAGTAGCATGGGCGGTGGTCGGCCAATATGTTTTTTTTTTTTTTTTAACAGAATGAACATCACACCTGCATGCCTTCCCAGCTAATCACGTTAAGTGATTTATTGGTACTTTACTTTGATTTCATGACTTACGAATTGACAACGTAACGTTGCTCATGGTTTCTTTTGTGCTTTATGAAGTGATATACAGGGCGTGCCGCGGTATTTGCGCGTGCAATTGAAGAGTGTGCGCTACGATCACAGTATAACGGCTGATAGGACAGGGTTTTTTCTTATTTCGTAACAAGCTACGAAAATGACGATGTTGCTGGGACTCCAAAGGTAGCATTTGTCCAACGTGGATAAATGGGGAAACTGGCTCTCTTTAAAGTCACGTGACATGCACTTGGAAGACAAAAGTTAGTGTATATTTAGTAAATAATATTATTATTATGATAATATTTAGTTTATTATTAGTTGTTAAAAGTGTACTAATTACCATTTAATCATTTATTATTTTGTGACATGGTGAAGTGAGAGTTGGGCCGGGGCGCGTTCGGTTCGACATGAGTATCGCGGTTCGTACCGTGGGTGGTGTGTCGCGGTTTTTCAGTTCAGTTTGAATATCGATACACCCTTATTATTCAACAATTTATTCACGACTGTGTCAGTCACCTACGCTAGATTGTTGAATAAAGTCAATGTTTTTGTGCACAAAAAGCATTCTTGTCACTTCATAACATTAAGGCTGAACCACTGGAGTCACATGGACTATTTCAGGTTTTTACTACCTTTCTGAGCCTTGAAAGTGTTAATAGCTGTCTATGAAGGGGTCAGAGAGCTCTCGGATTTCATCAGAAATATCTTAATTTGTGTTCCAAAGATGAACGAAGGTCTTACGGGTTTGGAATGACACGAGAGCGAGTAATTAATGACAGAGTTTTCATTTTTGGGTGAACTAACCCTTTAATTGAAATTTAGCACGGGCTGTTTTTGTTGCTTGTGCTAAAGGGATGAATGATAAACTCTACAGCTAGTCAAGTAGAGGTGTGTTGTTTTACTGTGAGATCATACTACCTAGTGAGAGAACTGAATACAATTTTATCTTGAGCCAGCAACCACACAAAACAACGCCCAAGTAACCGCCTACAGTCAAACACCTTAGCAAGTGCACAACAAAAGCCTGACAACAACTCAGGTCCAACATACTGGAGCGATGAGGTTTGAATGGTCAAGCACCACTCACATTTCTTCAGAAAATATTAAAACCTTCTTTTTTTTTCTTTTTTTTTGTCAGAGTGACCAATAAACATGAAATATTTCAAGCATGAAAGCTGTTCTTTGTGCAGACTAAGAGCAATACAGCAACATAGGATGCTATGAAAAATGAGACCAGATAGTGTCTCTCAGCTTTCAAAAGCAACTTCATGCAGACAGTACAAAGACAGGACAGGACAAAACTGACTATAGATGTAGAATGAAGTGTTGTACTCAGAAACTAGAGCATGCTTAAAAAAGAAAAAGAGACAATACCTACAGTGGGGAAATGTCTCAAATATAGATGGTTTTCAAGTGAAACCACAGAAAATGTGACTCCTTCAACTTGTTGTAACACCTGCTCTGTTCTCAGAGATAGAAGACAGGATTTCTGAATCCTGAGCCAGCACGTACACAATGTCCTCTTACACAAAGATGTCTGACAGCTCAGGAATAAAAACAGACACTTTATTTTCACAAAAGGTTGGTTGACATTTAAAAAGAATTTGGTATGGAAAAAAACAGGTCATGAAAATTATAGTGTATAATCAACTGAATTTCATTATGATTTTGTATCTCTTTTTGACTGTAGAAAACATACTTTGAATATATTATACCAAATCATTGTTCTGTTTCAGGAAATCTATGCCTTTTTATAAAAATCCCCATCAGAGACTTCATCTGACCTTTCTCCACATATCATTTACTTTCTTCTGTGAAGCACAAAATAAAATGTGATATTTACACTGCCAAGCAAAAGAACACATAAACATTTATACTGCCAAAAGTTTTACAAAATGCCATCAGTTCTCACATGTCACATGACCTATCGTGACACAGCACTATAGCTTTATTAAAACCCTAACTAAGGGCCCTATCATACACTGGCGCAATGCAACAGCAGGCGCGACGACAGTGTTTTTTGCTAATTTCAGCCGGACGCAGTTATATAATTTTCACATCCAGAGCCACATTGTTAGCGAATGCGCGCACATCCATCTGAATCGCCCATGGGCAAAACCAGGTGTGTTCAGGCGCATTGTTGGCGTGTTGCTATTTTGAGGAACTGAAAATGACTGCAGTATTTTTTGGTGTTATTTAAACAACGTTCGTACACTCTGCTTATTACACACACAGCAGCACACAAACATTTTTAAATATTAAAAACAAAAGGATTCCTCTCTGGAGAAGCGTTCAGTCTTTCTGCTTGCAAATTCCTCCATGTAAATAGCGAATCCGCCAATGGTGCGAGCGCAACTGGCTTTTAAAGGGAATGGGAGATGAGATTCTGATTGGTTTATTGCACGCTACGCCCAAAATACACACATGACTCATTAAGAGACTACGGACAACCCTTTTGGACCATGCTCCTGTCATTAAACTAGCAAAAGTGGATTGGGACACGTGCTTCAGACCATGCGGTCAGATCGTTAAAAAAGGGCCCTAAAACTGTTAAGGGTTGTTTTCATTCATTTAAATAAAGAAAACAAACGAAAAACTTAAACTTAAAAACGTTGAACGATTATTAGTAAATGTTGCCTTGGTATTGGCAACTAACAGAAATAAAGTAAGCTGAAGTTGAAGTACTAAAATGACTAAGACACTAAATTAACTGTGAAAAACAACTTTAATGTAGGTCTGTTTACAACAGAAAACTATTGTATTTCTTCAGAAGATTTATAGAACATAATGTAAAAGTCGTTTGGACTATTTTTATGATACAGTCATTTTTACCACCATCGACTTTCCTTGTATGGACAAAAGAAGCTCAGACATTGGAACATTTCCTTTTGCGTTTCACAGATTAAATGTCAGAGTAAATTAATTTTATTTAACTTTATGATCATGACATGAACTATAACCATTGTGCTCTTGAGAGACACCTCACCCTCAAAGAATTGCTTGAGTAAAAGCTAAAATGTCAAAAGTAATTAATTATGTTGCAGACTGTCATAAGAACATTTGAACATTTGGTATTCTGAATAGAAGCATGGGTATGGAGTGCAGCTTTTGAACCTAAAAAGATGCAGGATGTGTTATGCTCACTATAAGCTTGTTGCATCCAATTCAAGCCTGGCGGGACAAGAGTCAGTTCCCCTCACAGCTCAGTCAATATAAAAACAAGCTTACGTGACATGACTATTGGCACAGATATTGTTCCAATAGCAGGAGATGCTGTGCCTAAGGGTGGAGGCGTGCTGCTTGATTCATGCTCATTCTGCCAGACAAGCGCCAGTCAGTTCACTCAAACCAAATCCCTGTCTCGCGGGGATCAGCAAACCCCGTACCGAGACACTCGAAAAGACACAATCAATACGTCTTCTTCAGAGCCCAGCAGTCCAAAGGCAGACTCAGGCCGAGAAGCTCTAACGATTTATTTCAGATTCAACACTGATATAATTTTTCACAGATAATCTAGGCAGGCACAGGGAAGTGGAATATGACGGGTCTGAAAATTATGCAAGACACCTAAAAAGGACAAAAGAATTTTGCTTTGTGAAAACATCTGCTGAAAGATGTATGGGAGAAAGTTTTTACCAGGAACTATGGTACAATCCAACTCCATATGGGCCTGGTCTCACAGACAAGGCTTAGATTAAAGGGATAGCTCACCCTAAAATTTAAATTCTGTCATTAATTACTTACTCTCATGTCGTTCCAAACCTGAAAAAAGGCTTTCGTTCATCTTCGGAACACAAATGAAGATCTTTTTGATGAAATCTGAGATTTTTGTCCCTCCATTGACAGCTATGCAACTACCACTTTGACACTTCAAAAAGTTCATAAAAGAGCACACGAGAATGAACCTCATTGGTTCTTGCTGAAACTCAAACGTGCTGCCTAACACGAGAATGAACCTCATTGGTTCTTGCTGAAGCTCAAACGTGCTGCGCAACACGAGAATGAACCTCATTGGCTCTCGCACATCAAGCGAACATACTTGAGCTTCTGTTTACCACAAATGATGTGTGAATTGATGAATGTTTTTATGTGAATAAAAGCTCTTCATCATATAAAGCGATCCAGTCTCTTCAGAAAATTTGGACTAAATCCTCAATTCATATGGGCTAGTTTTACAATCTCTTTAACTTTTTTCCGTATCAAAGTGGTAGTTGTGTAGCTGTCAATAGAGGGACAGAAATCTCTCAGATTTCATCAAAATATCTTCATTTGTTCCCAAGATGAACAAAAGTCTTACGGGTTTGGAACGACATGAGGTTGAGTAAATGATGACAGAATTGACATTTCTGGGTGAACTAATTCTTTAAGAGAGGATAAGGCCTTTAGTTCATTTAGGACATTTAAGTAGCTTTTTAAATGTGCCTTAGAAGCAAATATTACTGGTGTGCATCTTGAGACAAAATAATGGCACTGACATATTTTTTTAGCAAGTTGCTTTCAGGTAAAACAGCTCAAACATGCCTTTTAATCTGGGACTAGCTTAAACCTTGTCTGTGAAACCGGGAGATAATTATATATAATGGCTGTTCACAAAATTGCTTTGATTTCTATAAATTGATCAAATTAAGTAAAATAATAAAGCATCATGCTTGATGACAAAATAAAATTATAATTTTAAAACTATATCGATAGATGAAAAACAAACATGCATCTCAGATAAGCAAATAATAGTCTTCTATCTGAGAAATATATATATATATATATATATACAATATATGAGTATATGTATTCATATGAGAAATTTCATGTCACACAGGAAAGTTTTCTTAAAAGCCATACTGTCTCTCTGTAATGGTTTGGACACGAACTGTTGTTTGCTCACGTTATGGTAGCCCAGTATGTGCTATCAATACAGTGTAATGACACTTTTTCCATTAATATGCTTATAAGCAACTGAAATAAGCACAAATGTCAGAGCATGTCAAAACTTCTAAAGGGCCCCAAAACTGCCTCAGACCCGGAGAGGTTAAATGGTACCTTTTTTGCAAATTATGTCCTCTAAATCCAAATTTAGTATCATTAATTTTAGCAGCTGCTGGGTAAACAAATGCACACAATGAAACCACACCGACAAATACTCAGTCAACTACACAAGGTGCATGTCTAACTAAATGGCTGTTCTTATCAGGTAGGCTGTACAATCACATTTATGTTAGGGCACTTGTTATGTATTTAAATGCTATAGGCCTAAATGTATACAATTTATTAATTGCATTATAGATAAAACAAATATTGGCTATTTCTGTTACCTTATCAGTTTTGCTGTTTCTTAAATTGTTGTGTATTTCATAGATATTTTAAGGTGTCTGTAAATAAACTCACCTGAAAAAATAAAAACTAGCCTCCTGTTATAATAATAATAATAATATGATGGTGAAAAAGTTCAAATGTTCATATTATTTGTCAGCACTCTCCTTTACTTTTCTTTGAATTCGCGTAATCTGACGTAACCTGCAGCCCATAGCTTTACATTGAGATGCATTTGACAACTTTTTATATGATTGCACAATGATGTTGTTACAACAAATAATGCGATCCTATAGAGCGGCCGCAGCGAGCTGTCATGTGAAGGTAGCCTACAATGTCAAATGACGCTACATCACCGGTATGAAATCTGTTTGAGATGGAAATAAAGACTTGGTTATTATAGCCCACGGGCAGCCATATGCATGTCTATATAAAATATGGGCTTACCGATCATGCTGTGATAACTGTTACAGCCCAGATTCAGTCCAGTGTGAGACTTTGGTGTTTGTTGACATGCGAACAGAGCCAAAGCAGCATGGCATGATGGGAAATTGAGTCCATGAGCGCCTGCTCTGCAGCGGTAGGAAAATAATCAGCGTAGGAGACGACGAATGACAAGTTCTCTGAATTTCTCTCAATTTATTTCAGCTACAACATAAATGGTTCACATTCAAGTGGGTCTGACTGGTAACAGTGCTAAAGACGCGAGCAGTGAAAAACTACATTTCCTGGTTCGATTATCGTCAGCGGAAGTTATTGGACCAGCGCGTTCTTTGCACGTGGGTTATTGCAGGTTATTCCTAAACCTACAGTTTAATGTTGATGATCAGACCAGCAGGTGCATATAAAGTCAAGTAAAAAAAATAAAAATAAAACATCTGGAACGATTCTGCAAATGAGTTTTGTTTTGTTTTAGCTGAAAAACTTTAAGAAAATGTTGTTTATTCACTTCATACTAAAAAAAAAAAAAAAAATTATAATAATACATTAGCTTTATTTTATTAATAAGGTCCCAAACTTTGCCAATATGTGTGTCTAAATACAGTTTAAAACCATGATTTGGATGTTGTTGTTACTTTCTAGCGGCCAACATAACATTAAATACAATTTATAAAAGTAAATACATTTTAAATACGGTGTTGTAGATTTAGTATACGCCACATCATATTTCCCATAAATTAAAGCAAAAGAATTTTGACAATATTGCGTTAAAAGGAGGAAAGAAAATGGATAGATATATTCTACTTGTCTTCCTGCCAAGCTGAAGACCGGCTCCAAATTGTGTCACTTATATCAAATGTTTAGTTAATGGGGGAAATTGTACAATAGCACAGTTGCAGGCAGAATGTGGGACAGAGATAAATATTATATTTTTTGGTCATTATTTTATTATTATTATAATTTACCCATTATTTGTTCATTCTGGGTGTTATTATACCATTCACCCTTTTCCCATCATCACCAGACAATACTGACCTGGGAATAACCCTGTTTCTTCACCTTTTGACTTTTTGTACCCGAGTACTATACTAGATTGTTAAAAGTCAATAGAAATGACTGATGGTCAGGAGAGTTCTTCTTGAACAATTGTGAGTTATGAAATAAATTTACCTCTAATAATTTGATGTTATCTTGTGAGATGTTTACAATTGACATAATATTAAAAATCCAGTTGAATTGGGTGCAAAATCCCTCCCAAATTGTTGCACCATCACACAAGTTAAAATATTTTATTGCTGCAAACTTACATGACAGTGTCTTCAACTGTACCAATATTGTTTTACAGTCACCCGTATCAAAATCACAGCTCCCATTTGGATCAACATCCAAGAAAATCTGTACAGTTTGTGCTTACCTAAATCTGCATGCCCAATTTTCTGTATTGACCTTTTGAGGTTCTCATATTTGTTGAACTTACGAGTGGCTTTTGGTTTTCTTGGTCTTTCACTCTAAAATGCAGTGCATATTTTGATTTGCACTGTCAATGCATTATTCATTTCAAAGACAGAGCCATTTAACTCTTCCAAATAGGATTTGGTCTGTCCCAGAATTGCTTGCCCTGTTTGAAGATCTATCTTACAAAGATGTTTGTTGTGTACACTTTAATAAATGCAAGAACCTGTTAAATCTGGAAGAGCAGCAAATGATTTAAACCTCATTAATATTCAAATTGAAAAGGCATCAATGTTATGTTTTCTACATCTCTACAAATATGATGTGGCATATAACAACCTTACTCGCATGGTAAAATGACTGACTAAACAGGATTCAATTTGCATATTAATGAGCTAGATGACAGATTATAATATTTTGCCTTTTCCCTCAAGGGACAGACTCCTTTTAGATGTTTCTTTTTCCAGGAATAGCTGGTTAGTTTAAAGAAAAGAGAGAGAGAGAGAGAGAAAAAAATCAAACAGATAATTTAAAGAACAAAATAAGTTAATTTGATCTTGTGTTCATCAGGTAAACATTTTAAGGGTTAGTTCACCCAAAAAATGAAAATTCTGACATTAATTACAAACTTGTAAGACCTTCGTTCATCTTCAGAACACAAATGAAGATATTTTTGATGAAATCCGAGAGCTCTCTGACCCCTCATAGACAGCAATCACCACTTTCAAGGCCCAGAAAGGTAGTAAAGACATTGCTGAAATAGTCCATGTGACTCCAGTGGTTCAACCCTAAATTTTAGTAACGAGAATAATTTTTCCCGCAAACAAACAACAAAAACAACGACTTTATTCAACAATTTCTTCTCATCTGTGTCAGACTATGCTGTTGATGTAGTGTTAACACTGCAACGCTTCCGAGTTCTACGGCAGAACGCCGGCTTACCATTGGCCGACGTGTTCACATGAGCACCATAACGTATGCGTGTGATGCTGATGCAGGAGCTAGCCAATGGTGAGCCGGCGTTCTGCCGTAGAACTCGGAAGCGCTGAGTTTGTCAACAGTGTAGGAGACGGACACAGACGAGAAGAGATTGTTGAATAAAGGCGTTATTTTTGTTTGTTTTTTGCACAAAGTATTCTCGTCACTTCATAACATTAAGGCTGAACCACTGGAGTCACATGGACTTTTTTTAACAATGTCTTTACTGCCTTTCTAGACCTTGAAAGTGTTAATTAAATTGCTGTCTATGTGGGATCTGAGAGCTCTCAGATTTCATCAAAAATATCTTCATTTGTGTTCTGAAGATGAATGAAGGTCTTACAGGTTTGGAACGACATGAGGGTGAGGAATTAATGACAGAATTAGTTAATTAAATGACAGAAAGGGTTAGTTTTTGGGTGAACTAACCCTTTAAGTCCATGTGAGATAGCTAGCAGTTGCACTTCTGAGGTACTGTGGAAACAGTCATGCATCTTTTCAGTTTGTAGCCTGTCATATGCGTATGATTATTGCTGCCTTCAAGTCATGTTGGATTAATTGTATTTATAATTGAAATTGTACAAACTCTGACTTGTGAGCTTTACGCAACAAAACTACATTTCTCATCATTTTGGGTGCAGAGAATTCTAAAATATATTGATAGATTTTTTGTTTGTTTGTTTGTTTGTTTGTTTTTTTCTTTTTTCACTAGTGCTAAAAATTATTTCTTTGTTGGTATGTAAAAAAGTATTTTTCAGGTTCCTGCGTTGACTACCAGTCCTGCTTAAATGTTTAAAGGCATTTCTTCTAAATGTTGGCTTCGTTGGCAACAATTGGCCTTCTCAGAACTGTTATTTTCTATGCCTGTCAACTTAAATGTTGAGCACAATGAGGACTGTAGGCCAGGAAGCAGTTAATGTCAAATCTTATTTAAATTGCAGAGTTCAGGAAAGTAAAAAATAATAATGTTATAATAATAACATGAAAATGCCGGAAACCTTTAACTGGGGTTTTTTTTTTTTTTTTTTTTTTTAAACAGAGCATTTTGTTGTTGTTGTTTTATTGCTCTCTTTTGTACCTCCTTTACTCATGATTTCTCACAACTGCCAGCAGCTTGTTTAGCTCCAGTTCTCATAGTGACACTACCATATAAAACAGATTAGAATCTTTATTTATTGCCTCATGGCCAGAGCCCGCAGAATTAGTTTCTGTCACTTTCACGCAATGTCACCATAGAACAGCACATGAACTTATTACAGGGACAATTCCCCCGGAGCAACCTAGGGTTAAGTGCCTTTCTCAAGGGCACAATAGTGATGGCTCATGGCTCAGTCGTTGCAGGGATTGAAGCAGCCTTAACCACTACTACACACCACATACACACTTACATGTGCTGAAAGACCTTAATCAAGATTCACTTACAATGTAATGGCACTTTCACACTAGAACCCCCTTTTCCATAAGACCACGTGAGATGATCTAGTTGATCTTCCCCTCTCGTCTACCTTAAGGAACACCTTTGCCTGAGAGTTGACCCAGTATCTCAGTTCAGTGGAGCTCACGATGGGAGGCAGCCGAGCATCCATGGTGGGAGTTGTAGGTTTTTGAGAATTCTACACTCTCAAAAAATTATGTGTGTTAGGGCTATTTTTACATTTTATTTTGAATGTGTGTAAAAAAGAAGAAAAAAAAAAAAAAAGAAAAAGAAAAGTAAAACAACACTGTATCCAACACAAAATGGATACAGTTTTGAAATCATCTGACGCCATGTTTCTATTGTTTGTCTGAAACATGGCTCACGCCTCGCGTCCCGGACACAGCTGTGACGAGGTCTGAGAACTTCTCTGTTTTTCAGATGGACAGAACAGCCGAGGCCGGTAAATTCAAAGGCGGTGGATTGTGCTTCATGATCAACAAGAAATGGTGCGACCCCAGGAACATCACCATTCTCTCGCGGTCCTGCTCGCCTCATCTGGAACATTTAACAATCATCTGCCGCCCATTCTATCTGCCAGGGAGTTTTCCTCGGCCATCGCCACTGCCGTTTACATTCCACCACAGTCAGACACAGGGCTGGCTTTATCTGCCCTTCATGATGTTACCAGCAGCTTCATAAACAAACACCCCGATGCTGCTTTCATCGCCGCGGGCAATTTTAACAAAGCAAACCTAAAGAAAGTCTTGCCAAACTTTCACCAGCACGTCTCCTGTCCTACACGAGGAGCAAACACACTGGATCATTGCTACACCCCGTTTAAGAACGCCTATAAAGCGCGGTCACTTCCAGCTTTTGGCAAAAATCAGATCATGCTGCCATTTTCCTCACACCTGAATACAAACAAAGGCTTGTTCAGGAACCTCCGGTGAGGCGGGAAGTTAAACGCTGGTCACCCCATTCAGAGACCGCACTACAGGCAGCTCTTGATGACGTCGACTGGGACATGTTCCGGGCGAGTTCATCTGACGTCAGGGAGTTCACAGATGTGGCGCTTCGCTTCATCAACACGCTTACAGAGCAAGCCACACAAACAATAACAATAACGTCCTTCTCAAATCAGAAACCGTGGGTGGACAATTCAATCCGCGCGGCAGTGAACACACGCACTGCCGCTTACAACGCCGGTCTCCTAACGGGGAATATGACTGAATACGGATCATCCTTTTATGCTCTCCGACGCGCAGTTAAAGCCGCAAAGCTCCGTTATAAGGATCAAGTGGAGTCTCATTTCCAACTCAACAACTCCCAGCGCATGTGGCAGGGTCTGAGGTCCATCTGTTCTTTTGGATCTAAATCCTCTGCAGAGATCAGAGCTGATCCGTTGCTTGTGAATGAGTTAAACTCTTTCTACGCTCGCTTTGATTGTAATCGCGGCAGCTCGACTCCGCCAAGTTACGCGTCAGAGGGAATTACTCAGAGCAGCAACAACCACGTGATCTCTGTCTCGGAGGATGAAGTTCAGAGAGCACTCAAGCGTGTGGACGTCAGGAAAGCTGCTGGGCCGGATGGTATTTCAGGTCGTGTTCTGCGGTCCTGTGCTGATCAGCTCGCAGGGTTGTTTACATCTATCTTTAATGAGTCCCTCGCTACATCTGTGGTCTCCATCTCCTTCAAAAAAATCCACTATCATCCCTGTCCCTAAGAACAGTAAACCCTCTTGCCTAAATGACTATCGTCCAGTGGCTCTCACGTCTATAGTCATGAAGGTCTTTGAGAGACTCATTAAAAACACCATTTGCTCCTTCATTCCTGACACTTTGGACCCTCTTCAGTTTGCCTATCGTCCCAATAGATCGACTGAAGATGCCATCTCTCATGTCCTCCACTCCTCCCTCACATCGACAGCAAAAGTGGGAACTACGTAAGGCTGCTATTTATTGACTATAACACAGCCTTTAACACCATAGTTCCCATTAAGCTAACCACCAAACTCCTGGATCTCGGCCTGAATCCTTCTCTCTGCCACTGGATTGAAGACTTCCTCACTGGCAGGCCTCAGGTGGTGAGAATAGGCCAGTCCACCTCCACCTCCATCACCCTGAGTGTGGGAGCTCCACAGGGCTGTGTCCTGAGTCCCCTGCTCTACTCTCTCTACACACATGACTGTTTGTCCACACACAGCTCCACCTCTATCATCAAATTTGCTGATGATACTGTTGTCCTGGGCCTCATTTCCAACAACAATGAGACGGCATACTTGGACGAGGTGGAGCATCTAACATCATGGTGCCAGGACAACTGTCTCTCTCTGAATGTTGGCAAGACCAAAGAAATGATTGTGGACTTCAGGAAGAGACAGCAACGGACATACTCCCCTCTCATGATCAGCGGGTCACCAGTAGAGAGCGTGAGCAGCTTCAAGTACCTGGGTGTAAACATCTCCGAGGGCCTGACCTGGACTGCACACATTCAGACACAGGTGAAAAAAGCCAGGCAAAGACTGTACCACCTGTGCCATCTGGTAAGCGCTTCCGCAGCCTGATGACCAAAACTGAGAGACTCAGGAGGAGCTTCTTCCCACAGGCCATCAGACTCTTGAACTCAGTCACTTAACATGACCATCGACATACTGACATTGCACTGCACTTTCTGTTCTCGTTGTTACTGTGTAACAACCTGTTATAAACCTGTTTGCACATTATACTTCGTACATTTCTGTTAACCACATATTTATAAGTCTACAGTTTACTCACTGCACAGTTTATTTCACTTATTTTATTCCACTTTATTTTTTTCTACTTGATTTATTTATAATTCTACATATATAGTACTTTTTTATTCTATTTCTATTATAATTTCCTCCTTGTGTTTTTAACTGAATTTGCACTGTCCATGGAGCGGACCTGTTTACATTTCACTGCCGGTTGTATATTCTGTATATAACTGTGTATGTGACAAATAAAACTCTTGAAAATGTGTTTATTGTCATCCAATCACATTGCTGCATACCTCACTCAGCAAGTTGTTAAGCAAGTTAGTGCCTCTTTTTCAGTGGTGGACGGTGATTGCTCACATGTCAGGTAACGCATTGATTTATTTGTTTTTAGAAACTATAAAAAAAATAAATGAATAAAAAAAAAAGTCTCTGTTGTTTGTGAAATTTTTAGACAGTCAAGATGCATTTACACAGTTAACGTCCTCTCCTGCTTACTGGTATTTTCACTACAGGAGAGGCAGTGCAGTGATATCTGACGGGACTTTCACACTTTTTTAATTGAATATAAAAGCCTGAACAGTTTTCAGTACGTGTCTGCGTGAGGTTATCGGAGCTGCCAACACCAGCTCTTGAAGCTCCGCCCTCTTCTGGAAAGGGGGCAGGGAGCAGCAGCTCATTTGCATTTAAAAAAACAAAAAAAAAATAAAAATAAAAGTGTTTTTTAGCTAAAACTTCACATACATACTTTGGGGACATCAGAGACTTATTTTGCATCTTGTAAAAAGGGGCATTATAGGACCAGCTTCAGTTCCTCTGGTTTCAGGTTCAGATACTGGCAATAGATAAAATCAATGGCTCAAAGTCAAATTAGTAATGAGAATGGAATTATCAGTTGTTTTACATTGTTGACAAACCTAAAAACCTCTACACTTCTTAACCTAGTGGCAAATTTTAGCAGCCAGGTTCTTCAGTCATTCCCTGCACTTACAATGGCAAACAACAACATTTGCACTCTTTTTCAGCCAGTGTTCAAAACATTGTGTTAGTCCCTAAAAAGTAACTAATTGCATAATATTCACGATTTCTCTTAACATGGGGAGCCATCAGTCAAACTAACCTGTGCTACTTAAAAACGAACAGAGATTTTGTTTTAAATTTAAAAGTAATGCATTACGTTACTTGAAAAAAGTAAACTGATTATGTAACTCAAGTTACTTGCGTTAATGCATTACCCCCAACACATTGCTGGAGACCAGGATTTGGAACTTATCCAGGATTTTTTTTTTTTTTTGTGGAAAAATGCAGTTCCGTTTCAAATTAGGCACTGACTCTTGCACCGGCCACAGTGGAAAAGCAGTATTACCAGGCCAATAGAGAAAGGGATAGAGTTGTGTTTGAACCACATTAAGAGGCCATTTACACAACATAGTTTTCAACTAAAAATGGAAAACTTTACGTGTTTTGCCCATTCATTTACACAACAACGTAATTAGGGGGCCTGAAAATGCAAACTTTTGAAAACGGGTTTCAAAGGCAAGTATTTTTTAAATGAGACCGTTATCATCTCCGTGTGAACTACAAAAACGCACATTTTTGAAAATGATGACGTCACTGAGCACGCATATTACGTGTTCAGTCTATAGGTGCCTAGTTTCTCTTTACAAAGTGACATCGCCAACTACTGGCCTGGCAACAGAATACAATTTAACTTAAACAATTTAAGATGTTTTACGTTGATGTTGTCCAGTTCAGATGTCTTCAACTCTGGAGATCCATTGGCCAGTGGCAGTGTTTCACAAAAACCTAGGGTATGGCATGAGTCCTGGCCATACAACATTCCCAAATAATCACAGTAGACTATCTAAAAATGTGGACAAATTAACTAAGAACTTAACGAAGAGCACTAAGAACACTAAGGGCAAACAGAGGGCTTAAATATACAGGGGAAACAAGGTGCCGACTACACTAAGTAACAAGACACAGCTGGGACAAATGAACTCATAATGAGGGTGACCATGGGAACGCAGGAGTGGTGGGAAAACTGAACAAAGGAACATGTGACAGGAAAACAGAAACAGATAGACATGTAACACTTAAGAACAATAATAAAAAAATCAATGCAAATACTGAAACAGCTCTATAAGCCTTCACTTTGACCTAACCAAACGCAACACGTGAGAAAAATCTTTTCCATGTTAATCCGAGTTTTTCGTACTAACCAGCTGCATAATTCACCTCAGATCTTGAAAATAAATTAAACGAAACAATTATGTTCAAACTGTCAACTCAAGGTGAGCAAACAAGTGTATTCTACGATAATAAAATAGTTTCTGTCACTCAGTGTGTATTTTTAATCATGCTAAAATGGTGTAAGATTTAGGAATTCGATATTGTACTTATCGAAGCAGTCAGTGCGCTTGCAGAGAGAGCCCACCACACACTCTTCTGATTGGCTGTGACTTTTGATTGATTGATCTCGGGTCGAGGCTGAAAATCTTGTTGCATCGCGTCTCTGATCGCGTCTGGTTAGGACACGGTGTTAGGCTGTCTAAATTTGCTTTTCAAAGCTGCAACAGAACTAACGAGCGGCATCATGAGCTGTTTATTTCCACTGCTTGTCTGAATATCAGGGTATGGCAACTGCCACACTCTGCTATACGTGAACGCCGCCCCTGCCATTGTCCTGCAGAGTTTAGCTCCAAACCGCATTAAACAACTGAATCAGCTAATCTAGAGTGCTGTCCGAAAGCTGCTACCTTCAGTGGATGCATTCCAAAGTAGGAAGGCATCAAGGCAAGTCCAAATCCAATGTTAGCTTCAGTTCCAGTCTCCTGAGATACCTACAGCTGATGGATTTTTAAGGGCAGCATAGATGTATCCTTCACTGCCTTTGATATCCCACAATCCTGTGAATTCTATTCCATGACAGTTGAGCTAAAAAAAATTATATATTGCTAAAAGTTGCGGTTGATGGTCAGTTTGTGTGTAATTGAACATTTTTGATAACTTTGATGTTATTTCTAGCAAGAAATTACTATTGTAGTAATTAAATATTCACTGAGTTATCACCAAAGCTCAGTTTATTTAGTTGTAGAGTGCCGGTTCTGGACTTCTGGGGGCCCTAAGAATGTTTTTTTCTGGGGGCCCTTGTCAGTGCGTTCATAAAAACCCAAAAATGACCTCCAACCCCTTATCCAGTTCTTTCAGAGCAATTTCAAAGAAATATAATAAAGAAATAAAAACAATAGGACTAATAGAAGAAAAAAATACAATTAAATGAACTATTTAGCCTAATACTAATAATAGGCTATACAGAAATTGAATAAAGTAATCAAATGTAAAAATAAATAAATAAAATATTGCATAGTCTTCACTGTATGAATTAAATCGATTCTTATTAAAGGGGTCATGAATTGAGAAATCAACTTTTCCTTGAACTTTTGATATATAAAAGGTCATCGTAATATAAGAATATCCTGTACATTTCTGAGCTGAAAACTTCCTTGTTAGTGAAATAAAAGCTTTTATTGACAGCTGGCTCATCAAACGAGACATCTGTGAATTTGCCTCCCTGTGATGTCAGAGAGCAGCGAAACGCCACCTCAACAGAAGAAGAATGCCTAATTCTGTAGCCCAGCCTACCGACTCGCACATAGGTAAATAACATAGGTCTATGTGGTGATAAAACCGGATCGCGCTACCAAGCAATAAACATGCATTGAAGATTACAAAATATTGTGCAGTGCCTGGTTGTGGAAGAACACAGTCGCTGCAGAAGCTTCCTTCGGATTCCAATATTAGGAATGCGTGGTTGAACTTTATTTTTAATGATGGTCCAGCTCACGTGGGTAAGCGTTTGTTTGCTTCATTTTAACGCAGATTCTTTTGTAAACAAGACACAAAGCGAGACTGGATTTGCAGAAAGAGCGAGATTAAAACACAATGCTGTGCCTTCTGTATTGGATCCGACAGGAATGGTGCAACACACTTATGTGAGTAAAAAGTTACAGATCGTTTGTGATGCATGTGTACATGTCTAATTAAACATAATTAAGGATAACTTACCATGCTGTCACAGGCTGGAGTATCCTTTGTATTTGAGGTGTTGTTGGCTCATTGTCCTGCAATTCGGGATCAGACTCTGGGTCGATCATGTATGGGCGAATCATTCCAATTGCCATTTTTCCACAATGGAAGTTTTCAAAACAATTCCCCACATATACTGACAGTGGAGTCGAAACTCATTATAATATGCAAAACTGTTATCCAATCATAGCAGTGGGCATTTACTTCCAAGTCTTCAATGTGGCATGCCCATAAAAACCGAGCCTTCCAGGTGAGAGGCTCAAAACCAGGGTAGAAAATAGCCTATTAATTATTCATTATGATGTTTTTGATTGTAAAAACCACTTGAACATCATTATAGATTATAGCCTATATATTTACTCCAGAAACTCTACAAACATGAAAAAAACAAAAAAAAAAACAGTTATAGATGGACCTCTCAACATTTAATGCTAAGGAGAAAAACCAACACAACTTTTATGTATGGGGACCAAACTAAACATGATTATGTATTTCTGCTCAGTTAGCGACATCAACCACATGGCAAATGCTAATACTTGTTCATATACTGTCTCCTTTCTTTGTATAACAGTTCTATCTAATAACGTATCGTAAAGGCCAAAAATCAGGTTTTCATAATCGTTGGAAGCCAAAATTAAAAAACGAAACTAAGACATCAATCTTACTAAGGGGCAATCTGGTGGTTTGGGGGCCCTACGCAACTTGCATAATTTGCATATAAAGATGACTGGCACTGGTTGTAGATCACTAAACCTTTACACTGTCTCAGAAGTTTGTCTGAAATCAGGTTTTTGTGAGGTAACTTCATGCGCAAACGCTGCCTGTGAAGTCATTGCTGATAAGGCAGCGAGGCAACAAGTTACTGCCTAAGCTTTTGGATGCAGACTAGGTCTTCAGGATCACTTGAAAATCACAGGCAGGTGTGTTGAAGCAGGTTGGAACTTTTCCTGACAGTGGGTCTTCTGGAGCACGGTTGAAGACCTCTAGTCCAGTTACCAACCACTGTTTTATAGTAGTGTCTCACCAAGAGCATCCAGAGACAGTAGCGTTTCATGAACTCACATTCATGAAATGTGTCACAATGTGTTTTTACAGTGTATGTTTGTCCATCCGTAAAATTGCCCATCCGTGATACTATCTGCAACGTTTTCATGTGGAGGTCAAATCAAAACCCTGATGCGATTTGTGTGAAAGAGCCTTCAGAATCCACATCTCTGTTTTGCTTCATAGTCAAAACTTGCTCAAGGATCTTGCATAATTCTACTCAAATTCATATTTTCTCCCCTACCTATCTGAAAATGACAAAGGAATATATATTTTGCAGCGGGTGTATGTAGAGTCTAAGACTAAATGTCAAGAGCATCAGCGGTGTTCTGTGATAGGTGATGAATTACTGGAGACCTGTTCTTCCTGCCGTACACTCTTTGTCCTCTCACTGGTCACTCTTCCTCTGGGAGCCTCGCTGAGCTGTAGTAAGATAAAGGCAGATGCGAAGGGATTCGGTCAATATGTGGATCGATGTCTCCACAAGCGGAGCTGCTCTCGCTCACAGTTGGGGCTGCCACACCATGACTGCCTGTGTGTTTCTAACATCTGCCTCACATTCAGTCTTTCCGTACCTGGTATCTTTTATACTGCACTTATCTGATCCTGACCTTTTCCAAATGTTTTGTTTTCTCAACATGTTTCTTTCTTTTTTTCTTTATTGGTTCCCTTTCCGTTGGTACTTTTCCCTTGCTTGGTCACTCAACAATTCTGTTTTGTAGCTGTGTATTATTTATTAAATTCATCAAGTGGAGGTGCATCTGGGCTCATGTGTTTACTGTGCACAGCACTTTTGGCTGGAGGCCAGTACATCAAAGCAGAGACATATAAGAGACAGGCCATGAGTTGAAAAATGAATGGGAATCCGCTATATGCAAGGAACGTTCTTACAAACTGCCGCAATAATATCCATAAGCCAGCTGGAAAACTTTCAGAGAGAAGTCACTTGTTGGTGTGGCGGTATCTTCAGTTTTCTGAGGTAGCTTTAACAGCATCAATAGTGTAATAATTAGTTTATAATCAGAATATAGTCAGGCCTAGCATTCATTTAGTTACTCAAACATAAATCGAGATAAAAAAGACATTTAAATCAGGGTTCTGAAAGGAAACGAATAAAATTAAACAAAAAATAATGTTCTGAATAGATACACTTATTTGAAATTACCTTTAACTGTTCAATAACGTTATTTTATCATTCTGTTTAAGATTTTAATTTGACAGTCAACCAATCATGAATTCAAATAGTACGGGCTATGCAAATGTGACGCTGATGCATCCAGCGTGAGTGAAATGCCTGCACTCAAGTCATCCTATGTAAGTCGCAAGGCAATGTGCTGTGCTGGAGTTTATCCGAGGATATATTACCATGGCAGGTAATATCCAGTGTGGTGTGTTTTGAAACCAGCGAATATTTCATGTTAGTGTAGAACCGCTATACTATTGCTTACTGCCTGCTGTTATACATGTCATCCGTCTCCATCTAATCATTTGTTTTGTTTTTGCTTTTCTGATGTTTTCAACTTTCTCTTTATGCAAATTGTATAGTTGTATGGTGTATAACACTCCAACACAGCCTCCGTTCTTCGCAAAAGATGGATGAAAAGGTGCACAGGAAACAAAAACCTTGAAAAAATTATATATGGCCCCGCCAAATTCTGGACAAATCGCAGAGATGGCGATTCACACAGGACTAATATTATCACAGGACCTGTGTTCAGAGAAATATGGTAGGTCACAAATTACAGACATGGCTGATTCACACAGGATTAAGATCACAGACAACCTCCACAATTATTACAAATGACTAGTTGTATAGGGCTTAAGACACTCTTCTCCGCTACATAAATACATAAACATTAGCTTTTACATACATCATGTTATGAATAAAGAAAATGCTGTACTTATTCAAAGAACCAGTTCTCACTTGCATTGCAAACCAGCAGAGAGTCTCCTAAATGAGTGCAGGACTTCCTTCATGATTGAGGCGGGTGGAGCTATAGCTTCTGTATGAGGTTTTGCCCAGAGTTTTGAGGTTTAGTCACAAGCTCTTAGTATAAAGTTCAATTCACTTGATGTGTGTTGTTTGTCTGGGTGAGCAGCACGCTCAGGCGGCTCTCAAGGGGGCCGGTTGTGAGCACTGTGAGGCTCTGCCTCTTAGAGTGCTGCGATCGACGAGGGCGTCGTGGTTCGCGTTCCCGGCGGCACAGGCCCCGCTGCTGCTGAGGCACAGCAGTGGCTTATGTCGTGGGGTTCGCAGATGGACATGACAGAGGGGTTAGAGACAGGCCCAGTCCTATCTTGGCCCTCACCTGACAGATCCGGTGCTGCATCTCTGGGCTCGGGAGCCCGCGCTGCAGCTTCTCCGGCCCAGGGGGCGGCCTCAGTGCTACAGTTGTCCAGCTCCGAGGAGTTTGATGTCTGCAGTATCGATGCAGGTGGGATTGAAGACTTGCCACTTCAGGCCCCTGCTAGTGAGGAGCTCGTAGAGGTATTGAGCAGAGCAGTGGCCAGGTTAAACATCGATTGACCACAAGAAAGTCAAGAGTGTGCCTCAGTAAAAAGCAGGCTTGATGAGCGCTTGATGAGTTTGGCAGGGCCGAGGTGGACCTGTTTGCCACACAAGAGAACACTCATTGTCGACTGTGGTTCTCCCTAATGCTTCTAGCTCCTCTTGGACTGGACGCCATGGTACAGGAGTGGCTGAGGCTGCCTCTGTATGCTTTTCCCCCGATCGCTCTGCTTTTGGGAGTTCTAGAGAGAGTGTGCCGGGACAGGGTCCGTCTTGTGTTAATAGCCCCATTCTGGCTGGCCTGAGTATGGCTATCAGTGTCTCTCCATCCTGCACCCTCGCCCAGAGCTGTGGAAACTGTGGGCTTGGCCTCTGAGGGGGCCCAGCTCATAAGTTCTGATCTCTCAACACTCTAGAGCTCCCTCCACGAGGAAACTGTACGCTCTGAAGTGGAGACTCTTCACTTCATGGTGCAGAGATTGCCTGTGTGATCCAGTTAACTGCCCCTTGAGCGCGGTGCTGGAATTCCTCTGCTGGGTTAGCTCCCTCCACAATAAGCCAGCTTCAAAGCAGAGGATGAGCAAGTGGGTAGTCGAGGCTATCTCTCTTGCTTATGTGGCGGCTGGGCAGCCTTCTCCTTTGGCTGTCCTGGCCCACTCAACTAGGACTATGGCCGCCTTGCAGGCACTTTTGGTGGGGGCCTCCCTGCAGGACGTTTGTGATGTGGCAGGATGGTCCTTTCCGCACACTTTCGTCAGGTTCTACAAGCTCGACATTAATGCTACTCGGGGGGCTTGTCTCCTAGACAGTGTCACAGGCGGGCATCTGGCTCCTATGGGAACATAGGTATTCTCGTTCCCAAAGCGGTGACGCAGCACAAGTTCCCTTGAAAGGGAACATCTCGGTTACATATTAGTTACATACCTTAGTTCCCTGAAGAGGGAACGAGATGCTATGTCACCCTGCCATACTCCCTGCATGCCTGCAAGCGTCTTGCTTCAACCATTTTACAGAAGCTAGCGGTGTGCTTTATACCGGTGTGCTTTATACCTTTCCGGGTCTATGACGTCACCCGCCTATGATGTTCCGTCTCTATTGGACTGATTAGACGTGCTTCATGACTCATCCCTCTTCAGGGAACTAAGGTTACATATGTAACCGAGACGTTCCCTTTCAAGGGAACTCGCGCTGCGTCACCACTTTGGGAATGAGAATACCTTCGCAAGAACCATTTTCAGACTCTGAGAAATTAGGTGATGTGCAGTGTATATTATGAGAGAAAATTTTTGACCATGGATGCATGTAAACCTATTGTTGTCACATGCCTGTCAGTTTGCATTGTCATTCTGTTTCCTTGTCACATGTTCCTTTGTTCCAGTTTCCCGCCACTCGTCTGTCTCCATGGTCACCGTCATTATGAGTTCATCTGTGTCAGCTGTGTATTCATCTTGTTTGTGTCCCCTATTTAAGTTCTCCTGTTTCCTTCAGTCTCTGTCTGGTCTCGTCTATGTATAGAGGATGTTGTTAACCTGCCTGTATAACTCACCTGAGAATCCTTTATCATTAAACTTTGTTTGAAAATTGTATCAGAACCAGAATTGATTATGCTGCAAGGTTTGTGGCCGTGGCTCAGAAGAGCCACGAATTGTCCACCTTCGTGGTGGACTTCTTCCATGTCGCCATCAACAGCCCTTTTGACGACTAGACACTTAAGTCTCTGTTCTGGATCGGGGCGAATTACCATCATTCTGTGGACCTTCCAGACACCACTGCACTGAGCTGGAGAGAAGCTCTCGATCAGTGTCTGGAGAGTTTCGAGTCCCAGTCCAGAGCACACCCTGTCTCTGTCAAAAGCCCAGAGATATCCCCTGTCACCGTCCAGAGCCCAGTGACGTCCTCTGTCTCCATCCTGAGCCCAATGACGTCCCCTGTCTCCGTCCAGAGCCTAGTGACGTCCCCAGCCCATGACGAGTGTCCAGAGAGGGCTCCAGCCTGTGACAAGTGTCCAGAGAGGGCTCCAGCAAGCAACCAGAGTCCAAAGAGAACTCCATCTCCTGTCCACAGTCCAAAGAGGACTCCGCCTCCTGTCTCCAGTCTGGAATGGATTCCACCTCCTGTCTCCAGTCCAGAGTGGACTCCACCTCCAGTCCAGAGTGGACTCCACCTACTGTCTCCAGTCCAGAATGGTCTTCGCCTCCTGTCTCCAGTCCAGAGTGGACTCCGTCTTCTGTTCTGAGTCCAAAGAAGATTTTGTCTCCTGTCCAGTGAAGGCACCAGCACCACCAGAACGTCCTGGACTTCCACCCAGCCTCTTTCTCCCATCATCTATACCTTATCCTCGCCTCCACCACTTCCTGTCAACCCATTCGCTCATCCTCAGTCCACCATCGGAGAGGTGTGTTCGCCATGGGTCTGCCAGTCGTCAGATACATCATGGCTGGTGGATCCACGGTTTCTGCCTCCAGCCTCTGCAGCCAGGACTCCACCTCAGCCCATCAAGCTATTAGCACGACCCTGGCTCTTACCTCCCTCAGCTCCACCGTGGCCCATCAGTCCACCAGCTATGCCAGTCTCCCTCATCCCTCCGATGTCACCTTGGTTGTTCGTCGACCCACCCTCACCTTGGGACTACATTCCTCTGGCTTCGCCTCATCCCTTCGTCCCTCTGGCTCTGTAGGGCTCCTCACTCCCTCTAGCTGCATCTTGGTCCTTGGTCGCTCCGGCTCCACCATGGCCTTCTGGATCCCCACCGGCGCCTCAGTCGCATATATGCAGTAATGTCACATGCCTGTTAGTTTGTGTTGTCATTCTGTTTCCTTGTCACATGTTCCTTTGTTTCAGTTTCCCGCCACTCGTCTGTCTCCATTGTCACCATCATTATGAGTTCATCTGTGTCAGCTGTGTGTACTCATCTCATTTGTGTTCCCTATTTAAGTTCATCTGTTTCCTTCAATATCCGTCCGGTCTCGTCTATGTATAGAGTGTGTTGCTAACCTGCCTGTATGACTCACTTGAGAATCCTTCATTAAACTTCGTTTGCAAATTGTATCAGCCCGTCTTCGTCTTCCTGCCTGCACACACCCGTGACAATTGTAGGAGAAACCAAAACAAAATTAGGAACCTTTAAAATAGCATAATGGGGCACTTTGAGCATTCCCTTAAAGCAGAGGTTTTCAACTGTTTTAATTTATAACTCATTTAATAATATGATATTAAACATGAAAAAGAAAATGAAGTATTATTTTAATGAAATATAATTAATTTTCCAACAATTAAAAAAAAAAAACTTTTTCTCATATGAACACCCTGCTACATGTATGGCAAATTCAAATACTTAAAACCGTTTATGTCGACGGATCATACAACGTTTATGTATATTATTTTAATGCAGCACACCATTCATTGTTTTGTGATGTCATGCTATGTTTTCCTGTATGTCAAAGCAATTTCGATTTCCACAATCTAATAAATTTGTGCTGTTTAAAATCTTTGCAGTGTATGCTTGTTTTCATGTCATTAGTTTAGCAAAATGCTAATGTCAAGCTATTAAAATCATTGTAAGTCAAGTCTCCCTTGTGGAGATTCTGCCTGTGTAAAGCTTCAAATCAATCATGTCTGAGTTTTCATGACAGTTAGGGTGCTATTGAAGGCAGCCTGCTAGGTTTTGGAACGGAGCCAGTTTGCTCCCCTGAATCCCTTCAAACTCAGAGTTATGTACAGTAAATATCTCTACTAGATTTGGCACCGCTCTGGTGCAAAACAGCTAAACAAATTCTCTTAGCTTTTCATCATGACTTACTCTCAGCTTGCTCTTAGACTCCTGCCACTGTTCCACTCGTAGGTGGATGCTCTTATCCATTTACTGTCTTTGATTTACAGTTCCCATCTACTTCCATAAGCCCACTCTATTCATTCAATATCTCTTATGCTATTTTACTTCCCTATAGATAGAGGCACGGAAATATTATTTTCTGTGACTGTTATCACCGTATGCAATAATTCAATTTCTGACACCAAATCATCAACACGATCAGCGTGTATCTCGGAGGTGTGTCGGGGATTGGGATGCATTGGGATGTGAATGATTTGAAAGGAAAAACCCTTCAAAAGTGGAATGAGGATTGAGAGTGGGGTAGCTGGCTGATGACAGCCAGGGGGCCTTTTTCCGACAGGCTGATCTCTCTCATTCATCATCATTTGGCTTTTTAATGGTCTGACAGCTCTGGCAACGCTGAGGAACTGCTGTGTCGCTCTCTCTGTCCCTCTATCTCACTCACGAGCCTCCAACTGTTGTCGCAGTGTCGCTCGATCCCCCTCCGCAGATGCCATGCTGGCCTGTTTCCCGTTGGCACGGAGGGGCCAGATTGGTACCGGGATCAACTCCAAGCTGTCAGAGATCTGCCTCAGATCCAGGAAACTGTAGCAGGGTGGTTGCAACTGACAAATATACTGTGTGAATTGGAGAAGAGGGGCTTGTGTCAGAAAGTTATTTTGTTTCATATGCCGTGTGATGATGAGTGTTTTTGCGATCTGTGATTGTCAAGATAAAGATGTTCACTAAGGGGGTGCAGCAGATTTGCATGTGTTTGGTCAAGTCACCTTTATTTATATAACGTTTCATACAATACATATTATTTTAAAGCAGATTTACAGTGATAAATGATGCATTTCAGCTGAAGTCAAGCTTCAGTGCTGATTCAGTTCTGTTGTAAAGATCATCAATTATTAAATTAGTTCATTTCATCTATAAAGCAGTTTTGCAAAAAGCGATATCATCGTCCAGCTCAGTTCAGTTCTCATACAACAGTGTCAATACAGTCTGATCAATAATACTATCAGATATTAAGTTTTCCCAACTAAGCAACCCAGAGGTGATGGTGGCAAGAATCCAAACTCCATCAGGTGACAGAATGGAGAAAAAAAAACCTTGAGAGAAACCAGGCTCAGTCGGGGGGCCAACGAAAGACAAATGTGTAATTAACTCTTATGCATCCTTATGGACATTTTTGTCAGTTTTTCCGTTTGTTTGTCAACTGCATACATTTTGGTATATTTTGGTATACACTTTGCAAAAAGTGTGTATCTTTTTACTGGAAATGTACTATTTCACCTCCATTTCCTTTAATACATCTATTTTACACTAGTAACACAAAATAGTTACAAAAAAGTACCTATTATGCAAAATTCACTTTTACAGTGTGTTTTAACGTGTGTCAGCAGTGTGTGAACAGAACCACCCTATAATGACAAGAATCCACCCACTCCTCTTTTTTTAATCCCCATAAATCATAAGCAGTGTCTCAGAACAAGCCGTTCACAGATTCTGGGCAAAGTGACATCACTTTGCACAGGCCCCTCCCACGACTGTTGACGGACACTGCTGTTTCAGCATAGACTGTGTGAGCCTGAGTGAGCTTTACATAGTCCGCCATTGTTTCGACCTTGGAGCAGGTTTAGATTTGTTTATGTCTTTGAAAATCATTTCACTCCAGACTGCTTTGTGAATGAGGGGTAATACAAGGCAGGCTTTGCTAAAAAAGATGTTACTCAAGGATGGATCAGTGCCAACTGTTCGTGATCCAGCTTATAGTCTCCGGAGCGATACTGGTCACGGCAGTAATGAAAGGGAGAGCACACACTTTATTACAGTTCATCAGAGTTGTTTTACGGATATAAAGTTTACCAGTTTATTAAGCACCCCCCGAAAAGGTCTGTATATATTTGTTTACTGTTAAGAGGTTTAACTGTTTTTGTGTAATTCGCTGTGTATGCTGATGTTAATGCAAGGGAGAGAGCGTGTTTATGGACAAGACTTTAAAGCGCACTTCTTGTACTGTGTTTTATTCAGCCCTTACGGTGATTTTGTGGAGTAAAACAGATGCTTCATCTTTTGTGTGATGTACAATAAATGGCCATTATTTGGACAGGGTCCTCTACAACAGGTGTGTGCTAATAGTGGATAAAAGCAAGATGACAAATAAGTTAAACAAAACAAAACTATACCTGCATATATTCTCTGGCTCTGTAGGCATTATTGTCCTACTCCGGTTCTAATTGAACACCGCTACTGAGAGTTTCTGTTCTGAAATTTTCATTCCGTGAGATGAGATTATCCTGACACTGGAGCAGGAGCTCTTGAAGCTCCACCCTCTTCCTGAAAGGGGGCTGAAGTCACCAGCTCATTTGCATTTAAAGGGACACACACAAAAACGAATTCACATGGATCACTTTTATGATTTTCTTTGTACCTTTCTGGGCTTTGGAATGGTAGAAGTATTTGAATGAATCAAGCCTTTCTACTTGTCAATTTACTTGGAAATCTTAATCAAGTCTTAATCTAACCAAAATAGTTTCTTGTTTGAATAACTAAAGTCCAAGATGATGGAACTTTTTCCACCATAAACTTGGTGTATTTATAAAACAGTCTGAAAAGCCAGTAAAACTCTGGTTTTGTGTTGTCTAGCAGAGCACCAGCATTTCAGGTTTTTTCTAGAGTTTCCTTTCCTGCTCTGTAAACCAACTATGCGCTGAACTTTACTGTTAGCAACTGGACACAACTGATCCACACATATCCTGCAACTGTTTTTCATCTGCTGGATGTTGTGTTGACTCAAGCACTGCTGTACTGTTGCAAAGTCGAAGGTACTGAATCAACTTCACTGACACAGGACTTACATTCACTGACATGTACAGCACTTGAAGTATTACAGATAATTTGCTAAGCAGCTTTCAACTGTTTGAATTGTGCTTTTATTTTTATCTTTGTTTTGATGTGCACTCAATGTTATCAATATAGATCTGGACTGCAAGTTGTCAAATTATTTCCTGACAGTTATTGTCAACTCCTGATTTAACCTGGTTGGAGTATTTTAATGTCAACTCATTACACTGGAGTTAAAAATATATCTAGAGTTAAAATACTCCCTGTGGTGTGGACCAGAGTGGTTTTTCTACTCGATACAGTGTAAATATAATTCTGCCATAGTGTTAAATAAGTAACACTTTTAAAAGTGTTAATGTAACTCTGAAAATATTGGAACAATATGTACACTTTCTCAGAGGTTCTTTTTTTTTTTCAAGAGTTGAATTAACACTGATGAATTTGCAGTGTAGGTGCCCTTTAAGGCCAAAAATGTCCCCACTGAAACCTAATAAAACAGCTATTTTTTATCAAGGATTACTATAAAATGTGTATTTGTTAGGCTTTCATTTTGTTGGCAAGGCTTTAAAAAAATGTAATTTGTAAAAAAAAATTACGAGGTGGTGCCATTTTCTCGGTTTTGGTCTACAAAGGAAATACTCATGTTATTCCTGTTTTCTGCTTTGCATATAGAGTCATTTGGATAAATTATGCAGCTGTAATTTCGTGGGTGTGTTGATATGGATGTCAGAGTGTGGTTTATGTGTGTAATAAAAAAAATATGTATGCGTGTAAAATTTGAGAGGAAAACTCTACTGAAAATCACAAATCTAACCAATGTGTGTACCAGACATCTAACAGGGAAAATTTGGTACTGCGCCCAAACAAAATCTTACTGAAAGCTAATTTTTTTAAATATCAACCACAAATTTGGAACACAATTTGTTTAGATTTATGGCTTTGATTTTCTAGCAGTTTTAGAGTTTAACATGTTTACTAAAATACATTCACCTAAAGTATTATTAGGAACACCATATTAATACTGTGTTTGACCCCCTTTCGCCTTCAGAACTGCCTTAATTCTACGTGGCATTGATTCAACAAGGTGCTGAAAGCATTCTTTAGAAATGTTGGCCCATATTGATAGGATAGCATCTTGCAGTTGATGGAGATTTGTAGGATGCACATCCAGGGCACGAAGCTCCTGTTCCACCACATCCCAAAGATGCTCTATTGGGTGGAGATCTGGTGACTGTGGGGGCCATTTTAGTACAGTGAACTCATTGTCATGTTCAAGAAACCAATTTGAGCTTTGTGACATGGTGCATTATACTGCTGGACGTAGCCATCAGAGAATGGGTACATGGTGGTCATAAAGGGATGGACATGGTCAGAAACAGGTAGGCCGTGGCATTTAAACGATGCCCAATTGGCACTAAGGGGCCTAAAGTGTGCCAAGAAAACATCCCCCACACCATTACACCACCACCACCAGCCTGCACAGTGATAACAAGGCATGATGGATCCATGTTCTCATTCTGTTTACACCAAATTCTGACTCTACCATCTGAATGTCTCAACAGAAATCGACACTCATCAGACCAGGCAACATTTTTCCAGTCTTCAACTGTCCAATTTTGGTGAGCTCATGCAAATTGTAGCCTCTTTTTCCTATTTGTATTGGAGATGAGTCGTACCCAGTGGGGTCTTCTGCTGTTGTAGCCCATCCGCCTCAAGGTTGTGCGTGTTGTGGCTTCACAAATGCTTTGCTGCATACCTCAGTTGTAACGAGTGGTTATTTCAGTCAAAGTTGCTCTTCTATCAGCTTGAATCAATCAGCCCATTCTCCTCTGACCTCTAGCATCAACAAGGCATTTTCGCCCACAGGACTGCCGCATACTGGATGTTTTTCCCTTTTCACACCATTCTTTGTAAACCCTAGAAGTGGTTGTGCATGAAAATCCCAGTAACTGAGCAGATTGTGAAATACTCAGACCGGCCCGTCTGGCACCAACAACCATGCCATGCTCAGAATTGCTTAAATCTCCTTTCTTTCCCATTCTGACATTCAGTTTGGAGTTCAGGAGATTGTCTTGACCAGGACCACACCCCTAAATGCATTGAAGCAACTGCCATGTGATTGGTTGATTCGATTAATTGAATTAATGAGAAATTGAACAGGTGTTCCTAATAATCCTTTAGGTGAGTGTATATATTTTATATAAAATGTTCACAAATAATTTTCATAAATTTAAACCTCCATAAGGTTTTTTTTTTTTTTTTTTTTTTTTTTCTTCAACAATAATCTGCCAAAGGTGGTGTAGCAACATTCAAACATATAGTGAAGGAAGGAGGTGGGAACCAGCGAACGTTTAAAGAATATATTAAATAAACAAACTGAAAGTAAATGACACATAATAAAAGATAAACAAAACACAACGTAAAGTCCAGGCCTGGTCCTCTCTCGTCCTTCACTGGTGTCGCTCGTCCTTATATGCCCCCGAGCTCCCTCATGAGAAGACTTGAGACCTCGCAGGTGACGCTCATTCTTAAACACACACCGGTCTCGCTTGCTCCTCCCACATCTCTCGCTAGTCAACCTCGCCACATACCCCCCATCGCCCCTCGCAGACTGGGGGATATACCCGAGATGGCGCCTCCCAAGCTTCAAATTTCATTTTCACTATGGACCTATATGTAACTTTTTTAATTGACACACAAGGGTTAATAAAGCAACATTCCCACATAAACACACTAAAGGAGCACTGAAGTAGATCCCTGAGGGATGCCAGCTGTCTTCTTCTAGTTATTGTTGTTACAACGCAAACCATTTTTACATAGATTTCCTCATCAGATTGAATCCACAACCCTCTCAGGCGATATTCACATCTCATTGATTCATTCTCATTCTGTTTTGTTGCAAAGAATGCCTAAAGTATTTTTACATTCAAATGTTTCAGAATTATTATTGATGTAGGAATTCAGTCATCTTGACAGAACACACACTATGTTAACAAGGTGCATCTACACTTGTGTACAACCTATGCTAAGATAAAAAATATATATATATTCATTGACAACAATGCAATTATGTAGAAAATGTAGTCTTTTGCCTCAAGATGTCTCTTACACACTCACTCTCATTAGAGTTTTAGTTCTCACCTAACAAACTGTGTTCAGGTTTAAAAGCAGAGATTTGAGACAAAGCAGATACTAAAAGACAACTCCTGAAATG